>JABXWE010045523.1:0-14335 GCA_014611495.1 Limonius californicus
GATAATTCAACTTCTACAATGGAAAATAACACAGCTTTCTGGAATTATTAAGCAAACTTGCACTTGACCGAAAAACAACTGGAAATAGAGTAAACGTCGTTTTCAATTACAAAAGCGTCCTTTGTTCCATCTTTTTAACACTTAACTACCGTATAAAACATGGGCCAATCCCACTTCTGATGTCAACAGTTAATAAAACACACGGTGCAAACGCAATACACAATTTGTAATTAATAAAATACAAAGGTAAAAGAACGCTCTGCACTGGCATTAAAACCAGCCTCGGAGACCCTTGCCCGCACGCCGCAAGAACTACATTCTGAATAATATTCTTTTACTAAAATATCAACAAACGCTCAGATATATTGCCGAGACACGTCGCTTTTCTGTAAGTAGCGTTAAGAAAATTTTTCACAACGAATTGGGTCTGAAAAAAGCCTGTGCACGATGAATTTTGAAAATGTTGTCACCTATTCAGAAGCAGGTCAAGTTCCTTACTACTACGAGCAATTTGAGATTAATGGACACGGATTTGGATGGAGTTTTGGAATAATTAGTAACTTTGATGCAAAGTCAAAACGGGAGAGTATGGAATGGCGGCATCGTGGTTCCCCGCTCCCATGAAAGTTCCGTATAACTGCATCGACCGGAAACATAATAGCAACAGTGTTTTGAGATCCTGAGTGAGTTCTTCTTGTTGATTATTTACAACGTGGACACACAATAACGGGAGACTATTACGCAAAACTATTATGGAAAACTATTACACAAAACGATTACGCAAAACTTATGCCAAAAGTTCGAACAAAAAATGCATGGAAAATTGAAAGGCGGCGTTCTGTTCCATCAAGACAACGCTGTCTATGGGTGCTACCCACAATGCTGCATTTGAAATTTTAGAAAAACCCCCATGTTCGCCAGAGCTGGACCCCAGTGACTTTCATCTATTACTATAATATTTTCAGGGAATGCATATTTAAGCGCTGCATCATCGTTATACTAGGTGTGTTAACCTCTTAGGGGATTATGTTGAGAAATGAAGTTGTTTCAAATGTCTAAGACATTTGCTTCTATATAAGGAACAATAAATGATGAACCACCCTCGTACAATCGGAATACTTCACAAAGTTTCTGACATTTAAGAATCAAGAAGGTACTATTTAAAGAAAAATTTATGTTTCTGTAACGCCTAGAACATAAACTGTGTAGCAGTAGTCCAAAAATAATATTATAATAATAACACAGCAGTGTTAGAGAGAGTGAATGAGAATCCCCACCTAACTGAAAGTGATCCAAGCACAATCGTGGGTATTAGTAGAACTTCAGGTGGAATATGTCTCATTGCTTATTCAAAATGCTGTCATTGCCAGCAGTTCCTTACGTAACTTTTCTTAAGGAGCGTAAATCATCAATAAAGTGATGTCTACAAATATTTCCTCAAAAATTTCTTGGCAGTAAATCACAGAGAAGTATATTACTGTATTAGATTCGTGTAAATTAAGGCAACTATCATATCATATCAACATATGAGACTATGTAATGTTAATTTAGCAACCCCTGAGTATACGAATTAATGAGGTACTAAAAAGGTAATTTTGGAACCTTGTGGAAAAGCAATTTTGACTAAGAAAGGTTTAGTAAAAAGGGATACAATTCTGTGCAGAGATTATACAATCCTTGCCCTTTAGTAATTTCAAGATATGTATATAATTAATTTACAAATTACATATAAAATCCATAAAACAATCTGTAAAATATGTATCAATACTTAATTATCTGCATGATATTATTTGATTGCCTAAATTTACTAGTTACTATTGCTCGCGGTTATTTTCTAAATAAAATGTTAATGTAATTAATTATTAACCCCATTTAATAAAATATAAATCAACGGTATTGTATAATATGTGTCATGGTGTTATAACTGCACTAAACGTGAAGGTTAACTCATACAATTTTTAAAAACGTAATCTGAGCAACTTTTTATAGAGTTATACTGTAAAATATGCGCATATAATTCAAACCTTTTCCAGGGTATTTTTTCGTTCTTTTAGCGGTAACATCCGAAGCTAACCTAACCTAACGTAACCTAACCTAATCTAATCTAACCTAACCTAATCTAACCTAACCTTACCTAACCAAGCTACAGCGGGTAGAACGCGGTTTACCCAGGTAATTCGGACTTTACCCATGTCTCGTGGGTAGAACGCAGTTTACCCGTTAATCTAACTTTACCCGTAGCATATATACTATCATAGAAATTAAAAAATATGGAAAAGGTCAATACCTGTAGTCCCTAATTCTCAAACAATAGATGTATGTAGTTATATTTTGCTATTTGTAAAAAATGTTTGATCTACAAAAACTAGTGTCCATTATTTGTGTAGGACATTTAAATTTTTAGTATATATGTATAAATGTTATTTTTATGTATATCAGTGCTGCTGTAACTATACATACGAGGGTGGTTCATCATTTATTGTCCCTGATGTAGAAGCAATTGACATTTATGTCTCAACGTAATCGCCTAAAAGGTTAACACACTTAGTATAACGATTCTGCAGAGCTTCAATGCCTTTACAAAAAAAACTATTTGTCCTGCACCAATAGCCTCTTCATCGTCCGCAAAATGAGTTCTTCGAGATGATATTTTAATTTGGGGAACAGGTGAAAGTCACTGGGAGCCAGATATGGAGAATATGGGGGTTATTTCAAAATTTCAAATCCCACGATTTGGATAGCTCCCATAGAAACGCAGCTCTTGTGAACGGGAGCGTTGTCTTGGTGGAACAGAACGCCGCGTTTCAATTTTCCACGTCTTTTTTGCTTTATAACTTCACAAAATTTTGGTATGAGTTCTGCGTAATCGTCTCACGATAGTGTGTGATCAAGTTGTAAATAATCTACAAGAAGAACTTCCTCAGAATCCCAAAACACTGTTGCCATTATCTATCCGGCCGATGAAGTCACATGGAACTTTCGTGGGGGCGGGGAACCGCGTTGCCGCCATTCTATGCTGTGTCATTTTGACTCTGCATCAAGGTGATGAATCCAGGTTTCATCTATAGCTACAAATCTTTCCAAAAATCGATCCGAATCCGTGTCCACTAATTTCAAATTACTCGCAGTGGTGAACAGGTGACAACATTTTCGGAATCCATCGTGTGCAGACTTGTTTCAGACCCAATTCCTTGTGCAAAATGTTCTCAAAGCTTCCAACGGAAAAGCCACATGTCTCAGCAAATCAATATTTTCTTAAGTGACAATAGTTTTTGGTGGTCCAGCACCTGGTGCATGTTGACACGACTTCCTTCCTAATTTGAAATCCTGGCACCAATTCTTAATTACTTGATATGCCGAGGTAGAATCACCCAACGGAGTGTTGGGTATATCCGGAGTGAGCATGTCATTATAAATTTCCTGCGGTGATAAACCCTTCTTAACAAAGTATTTTATTTTCTCATATTTTTACATTTCAACAGAATCACCAGCATCACAGTAATATTAAATGTATAACTTTTATAAACAAGAAGACAGGCACCTACAATTTGATATATTCATGTCGATAACTGACGTTTAAAGGAATATGGGTTATTAAGAATGAGAATATATTGTTTTTCATTAGCATTTTATATACTTTTTATATAGATATGTGTGACTCCTTAACAGTAATCACAATAACGTTATCTTTCAGGTCGCCCAATTGAAAAAATATCGAAACATCAATGACTGTATGAACATAATATTTAATTTTTCTACAAGGCGTAAACTTTCCTTATTGCGGCACTAGACTGCGCTCTTAAGCTCAGTATAAACTCTTGCAAAATTATTGGGAAATCTAAAACCCGGAACAAAATTTACATATTAATAATTACCAGTACTAATAAATCTCTGTAGCATTACAAAGACTACACGCGTCGAACAGTATCAAAATAAAAAATATCCACTACGAAAACTTCGCTCAACCTGATTTAGTTGCCATCGTAAATCTTCTAAAAAATCCCACATATTCAAAACCCAATAATTCATTTCGAGAGATATAAATTCTATGTCCGACTGTCACACTGAAGACAGACAATGTGAAGTTTTTCAATTCGAAATCGTTTGAAACTTGCTGCTTATCAATTTGTAGTTGTATATTTTGTCCGAGCATATTAAGATTCCTCTTTATTGAATTTTACATTGTAAATGATTAACCGATTAATATTACGTTTTAAGGTATTAACGTACGTTATATGTTAGATAACAACTACCATTTAATAAAACTATTGTCAAATATCACATACTACCGGATATCCTTATTCTTTCACTCGATAATTGTACTACGGTTCTAGAATCCAAACTAAAACTTGCATTTTAGAATCGGGAATCGAAATCCGATTCTATAGTTATACATAGAAGTCTTATTTTAGAATGAAGAGTCAAAATTTAGTTCAAGAATCAAACAGATTTGGTGATTGAATTGATTATTTTAGAAGGAAATTAAAGTTTACTTAGCAAAGGAAAAAACAATAGTTTTTTAAAGTCTTTCATAATTTTTAATTATATGGATTATATGCATTTACATAATTTTCCTTAATCAATTATCAACACCGAAACCATTTTATCCTTAAGTAATGGCAGCCAATTAGAATTCTGTACGATGTGTGCTACTGTGATTACTTACTTACAGTAATTTAATATTCACTTAAAACGCGGAGCTAAACAGAAAATTTTAAAATTATCTTTGTTCGACCGATGAAGAATATTAGAAGATAATCTATACAATAACGTAAGCATCGTAAAGCATAGAAATATTATTTCCTACAGATATTACCAGTTTTAAAGCAGATGGCTACTGTGTTTTATTTCCCTTGGTCGAATTTTTGGAATTCTCGATTCATAGATTAAAAAATAAATCTTTAATTATATAATAATTTTTTACAATTTGATTCCTAAGAGTATTTCCAATTTCTTGATTCTACAATCGATTATAATCACAATACGGAACCGATTTTCGAGGATAATAATAATCGATTCGGATTTTGAGTACAGAATCATTATTTTGACATCACTATTAATATACTTACATATAATAAACGTTTGTTAATATTACTTAATATCACATGTTTGGGTAGTATTGTTATTTTCTGAAAAATAGGATATAATACAAAAGGAGCATAGATTTGACCTAGATTTTTTTACTGCAATACCAGCAACACAAATCTAACGAAAAAATTTTATTTAAAATAATGCCCTTATTTTTATAGATATTTCTCCCAACTCTCGGACAACTAGCGAATACCGACAGCGAAAAAGCTTCTGAATTGCCTACAAAGCCAAACTTACACCACTTCCATCACCTCCACATTCGACTTGAATTTCGTACCCCTTCACTCTTTAAGTTGTCCAAAAATATGATGGTCACAGGCCGGTAAGTCAGGACTGTAAAATATGTGCGCCATCACTATTTCCCATCTTTATTTAGCAAGGTTTTCTTGAGTTCATCATGGGGAAGAGGAATGCCTTTACTCAATAGTCCACGTCGTTTGGTTCTCCCCGATTCTCTGATTCTTCCCAGAAGTTAACTAATACTCTGTATTTATAATCTTCCGGTCAATTAAGAACTATACCAAAATTGGGCCGTGAATATCCCAGAAAACAGTGGCCATTTCTGCTTGCTTGCTTGCTTTGAAAGAGCGAGATCTAGGACGCGGTCTTCCAAGCATCTCTATGCACTTAGGCCATATGGCCCATTGTACACCCTAACTAAGAATTTTGCCTATCTGCGGTAATTCCAACTCCAGTAGTGATTTTTAATGTGTCACACATCGCAGTGGCACGGGACCTACGGCTTTACTTCTTATCCGACAGAAGGCGCATTTTTCTCGCCGACCTCAGCCAGGTTCGAACCCGCGTCCCTCGGATCTAAAAGCAAATGCGCTAACCACTAGACCACCGAGGCCGGCGCCACTCCTGCTTACTCATGGTGTGATTTTGAATTTCTTTAACAGCGGAGAACTTGTGTGGCGTCGTTCCGAACTAGCCTGTTTACTTTCTGGGATGTAAAGGTGAATTCAAGATTCATCTATCGCAATGATTCGTTCCAAAATCGTCTTCTACAATTTGAAAACGTTCATGAAGTTTAAGCCTTTGTTCATTAAGACAGGTCACTTGGAATTTAAGCTATCCATGAATGATAACTTGAACGCTACCAGTCCTAATCTTCACCATTTCGGTCAATTCTCGAAGCTGTTATACCGAATAAGCTCATCAACTGGTCGGACAGTTCAATTCATTGACTGAGAGCAACATTTGCGGCCTATGGCGAATGACTTATGTCAATCAAATAATGAGCTTTTTGGAAGGTATTCTTCGCCAAATTGTGTATATAATACACGGATAATATTAGCAGCCTTCTCACTATCCGCCCATAAAATTTGATGACAATTTCTTGTGCAACAGAACTGGTTACATCATTTGAAGACATGTTCTACACAACTGATATTGTTTGGACAACTAGAACAGAAGTTCTGATATCTATTGACTACTTAAGTGTCTTAGTTATTCCGAACTAAATAGAGGCTGTCCGCAAGGCGGCGTACTGTCACCACTACTAAGGAACTAGTAGTTGATAGCCTCCACCGCTAACTCAATGAGGTTGGTTTTTACACTATAGATAGGATATGCAGATGACAACACTACCCTGCTCCACGGCAAGTACGAACAAATATTGTGACTTATCGAACAATCGTACACGGAGCACTCCTTGGTCATTAATCCAGTCAAGACAGAGTAGATATTGTTCACAAAAAAACAGAAAAATCGTGATCACTAGGGTTCCTCCAACGCTCTTCCAAACCCCCCTAACTTTTCAGAGAAAGTCAGATACCCGAGAGTTGAATACGATAAGAAACTGAACTGGGCAAAACACATCAAAACACAAATGGAAAAAGCAAATGTGGCTTTTTGGCAGCGTCGTCACACTATGAGCAAACTTTGGGAACCATCACCAAAGGCTGTGGCTATACACTGCTGTAATCAGGCCCATGCTTTGCTACGGAGCTTTAGTCTGGTGGCCCAGAATCAGGCAAGCTACAGCGGCAAATGAAATCTCACACATCCAGAGACTGGCTAGTTTGAATATCAAGGGTGCGATGTATTCCACACCCACTGCAGCCCTAGAACTCACTCGTGGCCTCGCTTCACTGGACATCTACGTGGAGGAGACGGCACTGAGAGTGGCTCTAAGGTGGCGGATAGAGGGTTTATGGCAAAGGCATTGGAGCGAGATGCCAAGGTATCCTGAAAGAGGATGTGCATAGGACCCTTTTTGGGGCAGTGGTAGACTCCCTCCAGCTCAAATGTATCTTTAAAAATCACTTCATTGTCCCCGCGAACACCGACGTTGCAGCTGAAGCTAACATATCCCTCTTCACTGATGGATCTAAAACAGTAAAAGGTACAGGAGCAAGTAGCATCTCGGAAGACCTGGACCCGTACGAAAACATAGCTAGGCAAACTCACGACAGTCTTCCAGGTGCAAGTTATGGCCGTAATGCAGTGTGCAAACACAATATTGGAGCGTGGTATCCAAAATAAAACAATTAGAATAGCTAGGACAGTAGGCCGGCCCTTCTGGCTCTGAACCAATCCAAAATTGTCTCAGGTGTGATACTCGAGTGCCACCGCACACTGGAGCTACCATCTAACAATAATGTCCTAAAACTCACCTGGGTGAAAGTGCATGCAGGAATACATGGCAACGAGCAGGCTCATTGAGAGACAAGGCCCCTTTTTTGGGGTCCCGAACCGACAGTTTCATCCTCGCTCATCCTGCTATACACTATAATTAATCGAGAAACCCAAAGACGACATTGCAATAGATTGGTTGAAACAGAAACATGCCGACATGCAAGGATGGCCATCACAGCCCCCGCGTGCAGAATGGCAAGAGTTTGCGCACGTCTGCTATGATAAAAACTACGACTCATCGTAGGATGCACAAAACGGGGCAAGTTAACCACCCAACCTGTCGAAGGTGCCGACTAGAGGATGAGACGGTCAAACATCTACTGTGCTACTGCCCTGCACTCGCACAAATCAGAGGACCCATGTTAGGGGAGTTCTGCCCTGAATGTCAGGGATTCGCAAGACACCTCTGGCAAATATCCTCAAGTTCATCAAAGGATGGATGGGCTTGAATGAGGAAACCGGAGTGGTGTTTTGCGATGGAGATAGCACAATGGGCTCGCCTTTTTGAAGCGTAAATGCACGTGAACTTGTTCACCAACCCCTGCTAATCTAGCATCCAGAAAGTCAGAAATTTCTAGTGTGTGTCAACTCTATTATTCTTGTATGGGTTTGAGCCTTGGATGATTACCATCGATATCTTAAATCTAACTCTACTAAATAGGTAGGTAGCCCTTTAACCTTCAGCACGATACAGTATTCAAAATAATATACAACAAAAAGTGAATAATTAATACTAAAGTTCGCCAACGATTTTGTGGAAATTAGAAAATTTCAGTTTTCTTTTTATGAAATAAATGTAATTACAAACTTAAAATCATTTTATTTCCTGCATAAAAGTTTACGTAGTTACACTAGCAAAAGAAAAACTTCTATTTAAAATTAGAATAGGCAATGCGTTTCTCATCTACGAATATATAGGTAGAAGCAACTCACCTGTTATCTAATGGAAAAGATATATTATGCTGAGGCTCGAATAACGGTAAGCTTGCGTTTGAGCATATAAATATAAGGTTACGGAGAAGATGCCCGTAAAGCTTTAATAAAGCCACGGTTTGCTGAACATATATAAATTTGCTGCTACAACGTGGTTTCGTTGATAAACTGGTGGAACACAACAATTAATTTTTAATAATAACACTAATGTCCAGCAAGTTGCAACACAGTTCTGTATCCACTACGATGTCATTTACCTCGGCGAACGTATTAAAGTCGCATCATTAAAGTAGAAAACCGCACATTTTCCAACCAAAAAGCAAGCAACCATTTCAACCTTTATAGAACAACACGTTATTAACGCTACTCCGTCTTAGCAGATTGCATGTTTTATTTCTAATTCCGTAAGCGTGTCCTAATTTAAATTTTAAATTATTCAAATTTACTCTGACCTTGTTGTTTTCCTGCTAAAATTAGATTCGTTAGTATACAATTAAGTTACGCCCATTAGAAGTGTATTGTGTCGGTGGATAAAGATGGATTAAAGATCTTAGGTAAATGTAGTTTGTAATCAATATTTCCAGCAAATAATTACTATAACACCATCATTTCTTACAAATTCCAAATATGCCTGAATTAATAAGGTCTGTCCACTTTAAAATAATTACACGGATTTCGAGAGCAGAAATTTAATTGGAAGTTTATTTTACGTAAGATATGCCCGGGTATAACTTTCAGCATTCGGTTTCCTGATTGGCTTCGTTTGTCCAAATTCAATTATTTTTGCGACAGTAATAAGATTACACGTAGGTGGGCGAATTTCATTCTAAGCCAAGATACGTTGACCGCGATTAATGAGCTAACAAAGCGTAATGGTCGCCGATTATTACCAGGAAAATGAGAATTAATACCCTTGCTAGTATAATTTCAGATAGAAGATAAATGTACGTACGATGAGGAGAAACGAGATAATTAAATGTGTTTAATGCTTACTACCGCATGGAACAGGCTGTAACCTTTTCCACAAGCTTTTGAACGTTCTAGTTTTGTTTGAAATTGCTAACTAATGAATATCTTCATTTTGATTAACGGCTGTGCAAATCACACGGTTATATTTTATGGAATCGAATTCCTGTTCTTAATATCAAATTCGCTTCCTGCTATTTCTTTACTACGCTACTTTAATCTATAACTGTCTAAAAATTAGATTTTTTAGGACCTTGAAACATTAATAGAACACCAAACTTACATTTGTTTAAATCTTAGCAGTTGGTTACAGAAAAAATATTCAAACACAGTTCGATCATCCATGGTTTTAGAACAAGTGGCTACAAAAAAAATATTGTTATCAAACCGTATTGTATTTACAACTTTAGCCAGTGCTTAAACCATAAGCTAAGAGTTATTGGTCTATGGTTGGAACTTTTGACACAATTCGATCAATCAAAGAATGCTTTTAGAAGCAATTGTCCCTTGGTAAATATTTTTTGCACACATCAGATTTTTTTTAAACTTAGTTACTAGTTACAGAAAAAGTATTGAAACTTTAATATAAATCGATCAATCATGGGTTCAGGAGAAATGTTCACAAGAAATCAATTAACCAAGAATGGTTTTAAGAAAAATACTATAAAACACATTTTTTTGCACCATTAATACCGTTTTTAATATTAGGGACTAGTAGAAAAAGTATTCAATCTTTAACACAATTCAAACAGTAATGGGTTCAAGAACAATATTCACAAAAAATCGATCAACCACGAATGGATTTACGAAAAATGGCGTCAAGAAAATAATTTGCTACGCCATCAATACCCGCTTTAGTCATAGGCGCTAGATATAGAAAAAGTTTTCAATTGTTACTACGATTCGATCAAGCATGCGTTCAAGAAATGGATTAACCATGAATAGTTTCACGAAAAATGTTCACAAGAAATATATAACATATGTTGTGGACCAATATGCCCTTTTTAATATTAGGGACTAGTTAGTAGAAAAAGTATTCCATCTTTGATACGATTTAAACAGTAATGGGTGCAAGAAAAATATTCACATGGAATCGATAACCACGAGCGGATTTAAGAAAATAATTTTAGACACCACCAATACCCTATTTACTCATAGGCACTAGTTATAGAAAAACTTTTCAAGTGTTACTACAATTCAATTATGAGTTCAGCAAAAATGTTTACAAGAAATCGCTTAATGCTTTTAAGAAAAATGCGGCCAACAATGTTTTTCTGTGCCAACATCTTTTTAATGTTAGGGACTAGTTAGTAGGAAAAGTATTACATTTTTAATAGAACTCAATCAGCCATGGGTTCAGAAAGAATGTTCACAGAAATCGTTCAAACACGAATAGTTTCATGCAACTGATTATAGAAATCGGTAAACCACGAATAGTTTTATGGAATACGATGTCAAGCAAATAATTTACTGCACAAGCATATCATTCATTTTAATCTTAGGCAATAGTTAAAGAGAAATTATTCATATACCTGGATAGTTCATGGTTTCAGGAAAAATTTTACATGAAAAATCGATCAATCATGAGTGGGAGTAGGAAAACTGGTATCACGAAAATAATTTTTTCTACAAATGGTATTTTTTTAAATCTTAATAAGTAGTTAGAGATCAAGTATTGGACCTATAACACACAAACGTAGTTCGATGATATATGTATCATTTTAAGAAGAATGGACACAACAGAATAATTTTCAATGCTGAACATAGCCTATGATTACAGAACACTTTTCAGATTCTTATCCGGTCATCAATTAGCGGTTTTAGAAAATATAGTCAGACAAAATCATTTTCTACACATAACATATTTCTTGTTCATCTTAGCCACTGGTTACAGAAAAAGTACTTAAAGTTTAACACAATTTGATCATCGATAGATGGTTTTAGAAAAATTGCCACCAGAAAATAATTTTCTACTCAAGACGATTTCTTTTAATATTAGCCAGCGGTTTATATAAAATTGTTCAAACATCTAAAATAATTCTATCATCCTTTATTTCAGAAAAAATAGGTACTGGTCGTAATATACCTTTTTGCACGATTGGGGGTTTTCACGCGTTTACTCGCTCTGTTTCCAATACAGTAGGTTGTGTTTGCATCCAAGCTTTGGCTGCGACGGTCGCAAAGGGATAAAAAGCAGCAAACGTTCACGGGCTGCTAGTAAGACATGGGAGGTAACCATATACTCCACAACACACACCTGTTATTTGTTTACACAACCCCATAGCAACAAATGAAACTTTAGGAACGTCAATTGTAAGTATAAAACAATGTTTTATTGGTTACGATTCATAGACTACATTTTAGTCAACGTATTCTGGTGAAAAATATCTTTCCCATACATTTTCCTATAGCCCAATTCCCTAGGAAACCCTGTATAGTAACATTCAGTTTTACTTACAGAAAATAAGTTTTGTTCTATTTGTACTATAGGAAACCCGGGTGACGAAACCTTTAATATCTAGTTAAAAATGAATAGTATTGTTATTCAGATTACAAGAAGCAGGAAATTTTTATATTTTAAATTACTCTTGCGTCGTTGTGATTTCTAAAAAATTTTAATATTAACTGCGTTGGCACTATTTATTGTACATGTGGGGGAAACTTTCGTTAGCTGCTTTGTACGTACATATTTGCCAAATGAGCATATGAAGGCAGAAGTACAGCTCATCATCTCCTAACATTTTTCACAGGAAGTACAGTCACGCACTATATAATAATTTCATAGTAAATGAGAATATACGCAAGGCAGGTCACCTCATTTACAAGTATGAAGTAGAGTGCCTACTACCAACTTTACTACGAGTCCTTCCGGTATTTGTTTAGCTCTCATTTGTATAACAAGGCAGATACTCACACTAGGTTACGGTTTCTGGCTTCATCTTGCTACGCATGCAAGAAGTTACAGTTTGCTTCCGTGAACATAACGTGTTTGCCGTCTCTGCAGGTTAATTATCATTGTTCCATACGTATATCCTGCTGTAACAACCGTTTTTACACCTTGCTTGATTTATAATCCGAATCTGATTAACACTATGAGAACTGAAACAGCAGCTACAGGCAGAAACCTTCTGTAATGTAAAAGAAATACTCTCTCAACACCGAATGTATAATAAAAATAGCTCCTTTGAGAAACACATGGTTTATAACGTTCCTGTTGAGTTAAAGTAGAAAGTAAAGTTCATGACCACGATAACATACTACGGCCAAGAGACACGTTGAGAATTTGAGTTGCAGTTAAGAACGGCTCCAAGGTGTAATCAAAGTGGTTGATTAATGATGTAACAGCGTCACAACTCTCGCATTAGGAGACCTTAAATAGGGGAGACGTTTCTTTATTTCAACGTGAATTGGACTTGTTTCACGCGTTTTAGCACTCTATTAAATGAGGGGGATGAAGGTTAAGGATTTATAGACCCCGATTGCATTGAGCTAACAATTCTTGTTCAATCCGCATTTGTCTAAGAGTTATTTTTTTAAACGATCGCCTTCATACAATTAAAAATTATAAAGTATTACTTTTAAAACCATTCTTTTTGTTTACATTAACTTCCAAAATCCAATAGAAGGTGTATAATCATGTGCTTGAGCACTCAAAGTTTGTAATGGACGAAGAGTCTTACATAGACATTTTTAAATTTTTACTTATTAATTGCAACAAATTGAATTTAAGCCAATTATAATAACCTTAAAGTGACATGAATAGCTTGCATCGAAAACCACTGTAACTCATTTTAAATGGAACATCAATTGATAGATGGATTTGTTCTGAATACCGTCGTATTCAAGGTGTGTCTCTCGTCAAAGTTGAGACATTTAAATCCACTTATTTGACTAACTGTATATATGTATACTAGCGTCAGGTAAGCTCACTGAAAATCTACTCTGAAACTGTTTACACTTAACTTTTCCAATAATCCGTGAAGCATGTCTAAACTTAAATACAGCAACTGGGCGTTGGAGAATTAGATATAACTAAACAATTCTGTATGTTGCCGTGGTAGTTATAAGACGAAGCTGCTGCGTGTCCCATAATCGTACCTTTTAAGACGTTTCTGTCTGATCCTATTAGTTGAATTACAAAAATATTTCGAAAAATACGACCATGGCAATTCACTAACCAACATCATGCAACACCGGAAAACTTATTCTTCGTGTTTTGGACACCCTGTATATCCAAATCAAAACAAATAAAATTTTTAAGTTCAATTTCTCTAGTTGCACGTCCGAATATACAGAGTGTTGATAAATACGTATTGCGAATTCATAAAGTATGTAGGGGATTCAAAATATACCAACTTTTAATAAGAAACGCATATAGGGAAACGCACCGTTTTCGAGCTACAGGTAACAATAGTTATTTAACTGAATGTTTAATTGGGTTGTACCTTTTTCCACGTCGTCTCACCGGCCCTATGGGGAAATGGAGTAAATTGATTTGACCTTCTTGAAAAAAGCATTGCCGGAATTGTTGAAAGAAGTATCATTGGAGATTCCTCAACTGACGGAACATGACGGTGCGCCACAAAACTTTTCGCTTGTCGTCCACAGCGTTATCTACAAAGTAGTTATTTGGCGACAGTGATCTATTAGCCAAAAGGAACCTGTAGCCTAGCCGCCATGTTCCCCGGACCTAACTTCCGTA
>JABXWE010045527.1:0-16677 GCA_014611495.1 Limonius californicus
ATTTGCGGTGATTTTGTCCAGTGACCGTTTTCCGAGATTCCTAAAAGAATGGAAACTCTAATTCTTGTCTTAGGTATTACAAAGAAAACTTTGTTATGTTCCCTACGTTTCTACACTACTTTTTTCCGATAACTATTTGCGGTGATTTTGTCAAGTGACCGTTTTCCGGGATTCCTAAAAGAATGGAAACTCTTATTCTTGTCTTAGGTATTACAAAGAAAACTTTGTTATGTTCTCTACGTTTCTACACTACTTTTTTCCGATAACTATTTGCGATGATTTTGTCCAGTGACCGTTTTCCGGGATTCCTAAAAGAATGGAAACTCTTATTCTTGTCTTAGGTATTACAAAGAAAACTTTATTATGTTCTCTACGTTTCTACACTACTTTTTTCCGATAACTATTTGCGGTGATTTTGTCCAGTGACCGTTTTCCGGGATTCCTAAAAGAATGGAAACTCTTATTCTTCTCTTAGGTATTACAAAGAAAACTTTGTTATGTTCTCTACGTTTCTACACTACTTTTTTCCGATAACTGTTTGCGGTGATTTTGTCCAGTGACCGTTTTCCGGGATTCCTAAAAGAATGGAAACTCTTATTCTTGTCTTAGGTATTACAAAGAAAACTTTGTTATGTTCTCTACGTTTCTACACTACTTTTTTCCGATAACTATTTGCGGTTATTTTGTCCAGTGGCCGTTTTCCGGGATTCCTAAAAGAATGAAAACTCTTATTCTTGTCTTAGGTATTACAAAGAAAACTTTATTATGTTCTATACGTTTCTACACTACTTTTTTCCGATAACTATTTGCGGTGATTTTGTCCAGTGACCGTTTTCCGGGATTCCTAAAAGAATGGAAACTCTTATTCTTCGCTTAGGTATTACAAAGAAAACTTTGTTATGTTCTCTACGTTTCTACATTACTTTTTTCCGATAACTATTTGCGGTGATTTTGTCTAGTGACCGTTCTCCGGGATTCCTAAGAGAATGGAAACTCTTTTCTTGTCTTAGGTATTACAAAAAAACTTTGTTATGTTCTCTACGTTTCTACATTACTTTTTTTCCGATAACTATTTGCGGTGATTTTGTCCAGTGACCATTTTCCGGGATTCCTAAAAGAATGGAAACTCTTATTCCTGTCTTAGGTATTACAAAGAAACTTTGTTATGTTCTCTAAGTTTCTACATTACTTTTTTCCGATAACTATTTGGGGTGATTTTGTCCAGTGACCGTTCTCCGGGATTCCTAAAAGAATGGAAACTTTTTTCTTGTCTTAGGTATTACAAAGAAAACTTTGTTATGTTCTCTACGTTTCTACATTACTTTTTTTCCGATAACTATTTGCGGTGATTTTGTCCAGTGACCGTTCTCCAGAATTCCTAAAAGAATGAAAACTCTTATGCTTGTCTTAGGTATTACAAAGAAAACTTGGTTATGTTCTCTACGTTTCTACATTACTATTTTTCCGATAACTATTTGCGGTGATTTTGTCTAGTGACCATTTTCCGGGATTCCTAAAAGAATGGAAACTCTTATTCTTGTCTTAGGTATTACAAAAAAACTTTGTTATGTTCTCTAAGTTTCTACATTACTTTTTTCCGATAACTATTTGGGGTGATTTTGTCCAGTGACCGTTCTCCGGGATTCCTAAAAGAATGGAAACTCTTTTCTTGTCTTAGGTATTACAAAGAAAGCTTTGTTATGTTCTCTACGTTTCTACGTTACTTTATTCGGATAACTGTTGGCGGTGATTTTGTCCAGTGACCATTTTCCGAGGTTGCTCAGAAACAAGTGTATAGTAATACGTTCAAATTTGTTTCAAGGCAAGATTTTGTTTTACTGCATAATGGTACGCAGATTTTTTTGTATCCTAATTATTAATAAACCGAAACTTTCAGAACAAATTTCAGCACTTAACACAACAACAACTACTTTATAAAGTTCTTTTTTCAAAAATGAACATTTCTATGTCAAAATTGTTTTCACATATTCATTTGTTCTTAAGTGATGACGTCAATTTTTTTTTATAAATTTCTTAACGGAAATGTTCAAATTATCCGCCATTAACCAATTTGCACTTGGTATCGCACCCTCAATAATTTCCAGGCTGATGCTTTCCATTTCTAAACGAATCCGAGACTTTAAATCGTTTAAATGGTTTGGCCTACTAATGTAAACACGCGATTTCACATGACCCCTTAGAAAGAAATCTAGCGGCGTTAAGTCAGGTGATCCCGCAGGCCACTCAAACAGTCCTCGCCGCCCTAACCATCTATCAGGGAACATATCGTCAAGAAACTGATGGATTTTGTGTGGGGCCGAGCTGCTGAAGTCAAGTGGTTGCTTGCTTGCTTGCTTTGAAAGAGCGAGATCTAGGACGTGGTTTTCCAAGCATCTCTATGCACTTAGGCCATATGGCGCATTGTACACCCTAACTAAGAATTTTGCCTATCTGGGGTAATTCCAACTCCAGTAGTGATTTTTAACGTGTCACACATCGCAGTGGCACGGGACCTACAGCTTTACTTCTTATCCGACAGAAGGCGCATTTTCAGATTTTTCGCCGCTAGAAAAATCTCGCCGACCTGGGCCAGGTTCGAACCCGCGTCCCTCGGATCTAAAGGAAAATGCGCTAACCACTAGACCACCGAGGCCGGCAAGTCAAGTGGTTACTAGGGTGAATTATATTTCAGCACAGAAAGTCGTGCCTTGCACACCCCGGCACGGCCGTGCCAAGACCGCTAGGTACCGCCTTCAATGATTGTGGTGTGTGATCTTAGATTGCATCCTTCACGTGGTGGCCCTGTTGAAACTAAACCTAACGGATCTGGACCGGGAAGCATACCCCAAGCCAAGGTGGAAGTTATCGTGCCGAGGGCTGAATGACACTGGGGTTACAGTGTCTTTAACCATACTTTTGAGGTACTGGGTGACCTCTCAAAATCTTTAACCTTACCTGCACAACAGGCTCTGTGTGGGCGGACTGAATATTTCCTGTTTACTCGTGGGAACAACTATGAATCCTGATAACGATAAACCTTCCAAACCCGAGGAGTGCTTCGACAGTGAGGCCTCCTCATCATCCTTTTCGGAACGGAGTCCTTCACCAGAGACCTCCCCTCCTTCCAATTACCCACCAGCGCAGAAGAGCTCTACCAGTAGGGACTCCCAAGTTATGACAGAGGGCGCTCCCCTTAGGGAACTTCTGGACAAACAAGTAGAGAAGCTCGGTATAAAGAGGAGAAACCGCAGTGGAGCTGAGAACAAACGGCTAAGGAAGAGGCTGCGGGCTCCAACAGGCCCGCACCACTTTCAAGGCCTTCCACCTCGACCAGCAACCAGCTGATGGGTAGTATCAAAAGCGGCCTCTCCGAAGACCCCCCCCCCCCCAAAGTAGCAAAAAAGGCTCGCACTCGCTTGCCACAGACATATAGCCAAGCGGCCAACAGCGCGATGAAGGTCACGGGCTTTAATTATCCCGAGGTGAAGCTCTCTCGTGAAGAGGCGAATCTGGTTCAGCGGGGGCTGGACTCGATAGTGGGAGATCTCCCTTTGAAAATTGTGGAAATTAAAAATGCCATTTGTTGTGAAACTAGCTTCGTCAGTAAATAAGACTTCACTAAAAAAGTTTGCGTTTTCCGCAACTCTTGTCAGTGTTCCATCGGCAAAACACCAGACGTGCAGCATAATCAGGTACAATAAGAGCCTGTACCCTTTGAATATGGTATGGGTACAATTCCTCCTCAGGTAACACTCTCCAGATTAGGGAAGCATTAATATTTGATTCGACAGAAAGTCTTCTAGTAGTGGTATATGGATTTTCTTCAATCCTCCTTAAAATGTTAAGTTCCGCTTTAGGAGTAGAAACTGATCTAGGCCGACCACCACCGTTTCTTGATTTAAACGCGCCAACTTCGGATAACAGTTGATGCAAATTTGTAAAAACATTGTTCACACGGAAGTGCCCGGTTCGGAAATGCTTCGGCATACAAGCGACGTGCCTCATAAGAATTACCATTGGCCTTACCATACATGAAATGCTTATCTGTCATTTCCGCGTTGGTATAGGCACATATTCCAACAACAACAATAACAATATTGATACTTACAAATACGCAAACAAATGTTGTTTCATCCACTACCATAGCAAACTTAATAAATACGAATCTGCACTCCTACTATGCGTAAATAATTTGGCTCTATCACGAAAACGGTTGATTTTCGAACCCATGTTTATTACGACTTTTTTGTTTATATTGATGAGGTCTTAAGTGGGTAAAATATCCGAACGTATTTTTTAAACGCCCTGTATATAGGGCACCGGCACTTTCTTTGATGTGGCGGGTAGGATACAAAATGGCACATCTGCAGGTTACCATTTAACACCACAAATACTAAACACATGTTAATGTCTAAATTGTTGAACACAACAGCCAAAATGGCGAGAAACTCCATCTTGTTGAAACCTAATGCTTGGATGGGACATAGCAGGATCTTCATTGTTTGCAAAAAGAATTGCTAGAGCCCAAAACGCCGAAAATCTAAATCAAAACAGATGCGGTGCATTATTTTTATAAAAAATAAATTCTGAATTTGTTGAACTGTTGTTAGGTGGATCATCAATTATTTTATATCACTATTTAACTGGTCTCCTATGCCTGTGTTGCGCGTTTAGAGTGCCACAGACATACAGGACCTACAGCTTAACGTGGCCCCTGAACCACGGAAAGTGTAAACATTTCTACTCCAGAGATTTACTAGGAGTACCTCGCTGGTTTGCTACTGCCTTGCGACGGAGAAGGGCTGTTAAAAATCCGATGATCTGGTACTGGGAATTGAACCCAGGAACACCTTCAGAAGGCTACCGCGCTAACCTTAGTCCACGGGCGCCTCATATTTAACTGGCGAGGAGATCTATTAAAATAAGGAGGTAAAAAGGGGTTACCTACCAATTAAACAAAGTGACAGCATCAGTTAATAACAAATTAATACCGTAAAATGATTTTGACATAGAAATGTATATTTTAAAAAGAAAATCGACAGTTTTCAGGATTTTTACAAAAAATCATTTATTTCAGTTTGATTTGGTATGTTCCATACTTTTGACTCATACTGTTTAAACTCAATGTTAAATAAATTAGCATTCTATGTAGGTAAAATTTAAATCTATCTGCATTTTCAAAACTTAATTATTAAATGGTTAGTCGAACCAGAGCCTTGTCTGTGTCTAGTTGATGAAATCAACAAAATCTAAAGAAGTACTGAGACTTGAGAGTAACGAAAACCTTTTAATAAACAGTGTAAAATGATGTGAATATATTTAGCATGTGCAACGTGCTAATGATTGTCGAGTTACGCTACATAATCCAAACGGAAATGTAAAACCACACATAAATGAAAACGATATTACGCTATAGTGCTTCCGGTCGACCAATCAAAATCCACAACAAATGTACAAAGTACAAAATAAACGTGTAGTATCCTCGAGTTTAAATATGACGGGCACAGCGAGATGTTACATAAAGAGATCATTGTTTATTTGCAGTATGACCTTGGTGTAGAAAGCAGTTTTGTCCATTTAACTCGCAAAACTGTCATGGACGTTTATTTTAACCCGACCCACGCCGCTCGTTATGCAATCTTCTAACGTACCAACAAAGATAGTAGGCAAAGCCTTGATCCGACATTTACTGGCTTTCTTGAAGCAAGGCCTGCCATCTCTTCCTTCACGAAATGCAAACTTACAACGCAGCGAACATAAAATTTCTTGTATAAAAACCGTATTTTTAACAGCCAACCGGAATGCTTTCTAGACGATAAAATCTGGATACTATTAAGCGTTCGATATAAATAATGATTGCATGAGTCATACAGTTGCAGAGTTTTGGCAGCAGATTTTTTCCGCAGCCATTCGTCCAACACATGTTAGCAAAATTCAGGATGGCCGCCTACTAATGATGATGTCATTCTATTGAGCGTCATTGTGGTAAAGCTTATGCACACTTTGTACGTTTCCAGAACTCTTGTTATTTCTACGGATTCCAAGAACTAAGAAAATCAAATAGATTTCTCCACAATTAGCACTATATATACTGCGAAGTGGAAAGTGTAATTGGATCTTAGGAATTATTAGATCGTTTTAGCTATAACTTTAATGTAAACTTCCAATAGTTCAATAGTTTTTTGGAAATTCGACATTCATTGAATTGTATATATTTCGTTTGGGAAAATTTTTCCTTTCACAGAATAGAAAAAAAGCTATTCCCCGTAAACAAAATTATGTTAAATTTTAATATTATTAAGGGATTTCTGCAGTGGCGGCCGGTGAGGTTTTAATTTTAAAAGCAAAAATATATGTTATTAAAAGAAAAACTGACTTGGAATTAATGTGAAGTTCTTCAAAACAGGTTAAAAGTTTATAAAATCCATTCTTGTAAATTGCTTCCAAACAATATTATAAGATAGTCATCGAATCAGTAATTACTTAACAAAAAAAATACATTTAATTGTTAAAAAGGAATTCTGCTCATCGATTTTTCATCGAAATAAAGTCCGCAACTTTTTCTTCAAAATTATCAATTTCGTTAACTAAACTCCTGCTGATAGACATCGTAGCCAAAGTATTCAAACGATCGTTAACCATGGTGTTTCGTAAAAAGCTTTTGCTTTAATGTGGAAAAGCAACGCTCATCTTCGGCGATTGTCATAGGTGTTGTTATATTTAAAAGTCTCAGTGTTTCCATAAAAACTTCTTCAAGTGTATTTTTTAACATAAATGATAAAATATTCATCCCACCAAATATTTTTTTAAAGTCGGATCTTGTGTATAACTTCTAACTTCCTTTTTAATCTCTTCTTAGAGAGCATGGGATAAAAAGAAACTACTCTGTATAAAATATGAGTATAAGTTTACAAGTCTCTGCAGAACAACGATAGGTGTAACACCTGTTCTGTGCTTTTCTCTCCATTTTTTGTGCTAATTTTAATTCGGTGTGGGCCTGCGTAATGTTTTAATTTGAAGTGTTTCTTCAATCGAAAGTCTTGAAAAGTCAATCTTTAAAAGATTCTACTATTCATTGTTTACTAGTCACAAAGCTGCACCTTGTAATAGCAAACTTTGAGCGCGGGCGAATCTGTTCGGCCCACTAAATGAACACTACAATCAATAATCATCATATACGTACGGTTAGGCAATATGTGTCGAATACAGAGAATCGTGGGGGACGAGTCACCTGCCACCTTCACGTCTACCAATTTACGGCGAAAATCCCGGAATGGATGACAATTTAAACGTTAAAACGTTAGTTATAGAAAGCAAAGTTTTGCACATTTTAATTATTATTTAAATATAGAAAAGAGAAGATTAATTTTACCTACTTATTCAAAAACCGCCACTGGATTTCTGGTTAAGGTTTAAGCGTCACGAAAGCCCCGTAAATATTCTATTTTTGAGAAGCAGAAATTTTGTGCCAATTTATTCAATACTTTATAAATTTTATGGTAAAACCAACAATTTTTATTGTCTTTGTCTTTAAGAATTGGATTTCTTAAATAAATACCTGCTACAATAGATTGCTTTTCTGGAAACACACGAAAGATTGAATAAAAATGTTCATTGTTCTATCGATTTATCATAAATTTTTGGCTGCTTTTTAGAGCGCGCCCTGATTTCTCGTTAAGGAACGAAGACTTCCTTTTCTTTCACCCAAATCTTCTCACTAAAAGTAGGGTTGAGGAATACTTAGATCATAAAATGTCGCTTTTGCAATTGGTTATTCGAGATAATTTTTAGATTTATTCAAAATTGTGAATAATTTATTGTCATCCAAAATATTCCTTTTTTTAATTTTTCTGGTACCCAAAACAATATTTGTTATGCAGATAGAAACGAACATTCTAAATATCGTAATGCAAGGCGAAATACCAGTAAAACTTGCAAAATTCAAGATGTTTGACAGATATGTTTATTACTAACATGGAATCTGTGTTTTAACAAAATGATACTTATTTTACTAAGTGTATTACTTATTGGCAACAAATTCAAGCTTTACTGCTACGTTTTAGAAGTTACAATAAGCTGAATCTTTATAGATAAAAAAAAGGTTGAAAAACCCGGAAATATGTTATCGATGTACGTATTTGAATTGTCTATTCATAAATAGCGATTCTGCAATTATAACTAATAGTGGGAAATTTTAATAATTATAATCCATCACTAATGTGTAAGACCTGAGAGATCACCAAAGCGATGGGCAGAAATGGATTTCATACTTCCTACGGCAACTAGAAATAACTGGAGAAAAAAGGGGAGGCCTATATCTAATATTGAATGGAAGGGGCCTAAAGAAGAAGAAGAAGAAAATGGGATAGGGGGGCCTATGAATAGAGGAGTCCTATGTATAGGGGAGGCCTATGTCTAGAGGAAGTCTATGTATAGGGGACGCCTATGCGTAGGGGAGGCCTACGTATCGGGGGAGGGCGTATGTGTAGGGGAAGCCTATGTATAGGGAACGCCTATGTGTAGGGGAGGCCTATGTATAGGGGGGGCATATGTCCAAGAGGCTGAATAAAGAAGAAGGAGAAGGCAGCCTAAATGCACCACCGAGAAGAAGAAATGATTAATGTCAAAAATACACAGGCAAAGTCTATAGAAAGAAAAGGAAAAAGAACTAATGATATTTTTATATAAAACCTTTTATATACGTTCGTTCAATCTATTCTTCTTTTTTTCTGGGATATTGCAAATTTATGTATGTGCTTTGACGAGCTCTTTTCGTCTGCCACTTAGACTCCCGAATTAATAGTGATTCTAAAATAACCATTAATGCTGTTAACATTTAATACAAATTGGAAAGTAGGCAATCCCACATACAAAGAAGTAATGATGGCAAACTAATCATGTCACGTTACATAAGAAATATGTACAATTAAAAAAATACACAGTAGAAAGTAACTTGGTAAATGCTCAAGTAAAACTAAAGAGCAGGTGCAATTAGGATATCATATGGATTTTATCAGTGACGACAAACAACAAACCTACAGTGAACTGTTAATATTATCTGGGTTACATGGGTTACATTAACATTAATAGATAAAATTTGCACCATCATATCACTATTAATTTTATCCTAACCAAATCGTTATCCTCGTATATCGCTTATGTGTGTCTAGACTACTCAAGATTAAGCAGTTTGACAAAAACCAAAACGTTCCACATTATGCTCGTATAGTTTTATTTATTAAATGAAATTAACCTGGCGTCACGGAAACCTCTGCAGCTTCTGCAATGTGTTGGAAATCCAATTTCTATGGTCCCCCAAGCTCTTCCCACTATGAATTACCGTTTTACAAGAAAACCAAACATAAAAATTCCATAAGTATTATTGAAACCTATAATAAAAATAAATAAACAAACAAAACGAATCTAGTAACCTTGGTCCCCAGAACAAAATATAAAAATGCAATAAAAATAGGTTAATTTTTAAAATTGCAACTCCTTAAGTATTTTTAACATTGATAACAAAACGAAACAAAGAAACAAAACAAATTTGGTCCTCAGAACAAAATACTAAGATGGAATAAATGTAGGTTAATTTTTAAAATTGAAACTGGCTCAGTAAAAGAAATAAACAAACAAAATAAATCTAGTAACCTTGGTCCCCAGAACAAAATGTAAAAATGCAAGAAAATATAGGTTAATTTTTAAAATTGAAACTCCGTAAGTATTTTTAACACTTATAACAAAAAGAAACAAACAAACATAATAAATATAGTAACCTTGGTCTCCAGAACATAATACTAAAACGCAGTAAATATAGGTTACTTTTTAACATTGAAACTGCCTAAGTATTTGTAACACCTGTAACAAAAAGAAACAAAACTAATGTAGTAACCTTGGTACTCAGAACTAAATATTAAGACGCAATAAATACAGGTTAATTTTTAAAATTGAAACTCCCTATTTACTTTTAACACTTCTAATTATTCGAAATACGAGAATCATAAATTCGGGAAGAGTACACTCTAAAAGCACGAAATAATTATAGGTTATGGTACAATAATAAATAAAATTAGACTCCAACCAAACACATGTAGTAACCTTGGTCCCCAGGAAAAATCTAAGGTCTACAATTGATTTTAAACTTATTAAGGAGGCAGTGTGAAAACATTAACCTAAATTAGCTGTTTATCTGCAAACAATATTCTGCACTTATATTTCTCAGTGCTGTGCTGCAGAGGGCACGTAAAGCCGCCGGTCCCGGTTGTCATACGAACATTTCCCTTCGCTGTTCGCTCGGCGGGAGATTAGCATCCTGTCTGGCATAAGAGCAAAGAGGGCTCACAGAATCAACTAACTGTAGATAATTAGCAGGACATAGACTTACATACAGAGGAAAAAGCAATTAAGCAAGGCATTCTGCGGTCTGCATCTTCCGCTAAGCTACTGCTACAAATCCAACAAAAACCATATGAATTTAATTTAATCAAGCGTCAGCTGTAGAGAACTATATACAGGGTGATTCTAAACATGTGCGAGAAACTTTAACCACGTATAGCTTAGGCTATTTAACATCTAAAGCACCTAATAATTTTTAAATGTATGCACTGTTACGGCGATATGACGCTTCAAAGTTGTTTTACATCAACTCATAAAAATGAAAATATCTATTTTGATTTTTGTGCGATTTTGAGCTAACAGCCCAAGCTTAATTTCATGTCGAGAAAAATATACAATTGACTATGAAAGTTGGGCAAAATACGACTCAGAATTAAAAACTTTGATTTAAAAATTTATAAATTAGGGCGTATCTTGAAAACCAAATCTTTAACCTGAGCATTTTTTACAGCTTCTCAACTAGTATTCTGTTTTCCAAAAAAGTCTTTAAATTTGTTGAAATTTTAATTTAATTTTAAATTCTAATATTTCAAGAGTTATTTAACAGTGTCGAATATAAATAACAAATTAAATACGTACACCTAATTTACAAATTTCTACACCAAATTTTTCACTTCTGGATCACCTTTCATCAACTTTTCAGTGCACATTTTTCTTGACGGGAAATTAAGCTTGGACTGTTTGGTTTTTCTAGAACCACCAAGTTTATCAAAACCTGGCAAGAAACAAAAAAGTTATTTACATTTTTATGATTTGATGTAAAAAGATCCACCGTAAAAAAATTACTAAGTGATTTAGGTGTTAAATAACCTAAGCTGTACGTGATTAAACTTTTTCCCACATGTTTAGAATCACACTGTACAGGGTGTATCAGAAATACGTACAAGTATTTAAACCAGTAATAGATTCGCCCAAGTGGGATTCAATGGGACTATTCATTTTTCAAAAATCATAAAGTTTATTTTTTTGAATTAAAAAATAAAATAAAATTTAGTTTAATAACTGCTGATGATACATAGAAATTCATTTAAGCTGTAGAAAGTTATTACCTAATTGTAAAGTAAATCAAAAGTGGCAAACACGTAAAAACTTGTCTGGCTGTGATAAACTACGGAATTGTGAGGGGTCAAAGTTTAATTGAAGCAGTTGGACATTTTTGTAATTAAAAGGGATTAAAGAATTTCATTTACCGCTAAATTAAATTTTTGCGTTTTCACTTTATCATGGGGTATAAAAATTATAAATAAGTGCTGCTTCATGCAAAAAGCAACTCCAAACGAATATAGCATTTAAAAAAGTACTAATTTATTTCAGAATACCCATCATTTATTTAAATCATAACTGAAAAAAAAAACATAAAAAACAGTTTACCTCAAAAGTGAAAAGTGGATCACAATAAATGTTCAAAATGACGACCACCACTGAGAACGCAAGCTTCTGCACGTCGAAGCATTGAATTACGTATCCTTGCGTAAACGATAGGATCTTGCCGAATCCTATCGGCAGCGTCTTCAATGCGTACCCTTAATTCTCCAACTATATTCACTGGCGTAGAATAAACTAACAGTTTCATGTAGCCCCACAAAAAGAAATCACAACATTTTGGTAGAAACACTGCTTGCCAGCTTCAACAACAGACTGAATAGAAATTACTGATCTACCTAATAGTACTGGTTTGTGGCAGGTGATAAGAAATTTTTTTGCATTTATGTCTTACTCTCCTTTGCATAACATGTTTTTGAATTCAAATTTTTGTTATTATCCTGCGGTACTCAAACAATTTTGGGTCAAATTTTCAATTATTATTTTCTCATATCTTAAGGGTCCCATTGCCAAAGAAATGTTTTTTCTAATTTGCATATATTGTAATCTACCATCGGATTTAATATTTGTACCTATTTCTGATACACCATGCACACAACACATGACAACTTATTATTACGTAAACAAAATTGGGTTTTATTATTTAAAATTCATCATTATCTTAATTTATTGGGACCTATTTAAAGAACTGGTTCAGGCAAGAAATAACATAAAAATTCCGTTAAAAACCCCCGAAGAAATACCCGAAGCTGTGAAGAATTTGACACAAACAATTCAAACAGCTGCCTGGGAGTCAACGCTTGAAACGAATATTAATATCAAATAGATAAACTGCCCTAGAGAAGTGAAAGAAGTAATACTGGCAAAGCGGAGACTAAGAGGGATATGGATGACTACAAGGGCTCCCCAAGACAAAGAAAATTTGAACTGTGCTACACGTAAACTTGAAAGCATTACTCTTGAACGAAAAAAATTGACAATTCAGGAATATTTACAAGGGCTCACACCAACAGAAACGACGGAGTATTCACTGTGGAAGGCGACATCGAAGCTAAAAAAAATCAAGATTACATCCCTCCTATTAGAAAAGCAGACAGGACATGAGCACGAACCGACAAGGAAAAAGCTAAAACGCTTGCCGAACACTTGGAAACTTGGTCTTTAAACTCTTCGACGTAGAGGACCCTCAACAGTGGCATAAATCGAAACTTACCTAGAAGCACCGTATCAAATGGCACTTCCAATACAACCAACAAACATACGTGAAGTAAGAGCAGTGATCAGATATAACCTAAATCCGAAGAAGTCACCTGGTTTTGATCTTATAACGGGCGCTATCCTCAAACAACTCCCAGGGAAGGCACTACAAGCCTTTTGCCAATACTTTCTAGCTATTCGAAAAGGTATTTCTAAAAAGCTCAAGCTTCCGCTCGACGAACTTAATATCATACCACAGCACCAGTTCGGATTTCGAGTAAAGCACCCTACCATAGAAGAAATTAATAGGGTAGTTGAAACTATAAACAACTCGTTTGAAAACAGAAAGTATTGCTCGGCGGCTTTCCTAGACATCAGCCAGACCTTCGATATGGTGTGCCACCAAGGTCTGCTATTTAAACTAAAATCCACTACCAGCTCCATTCTAGCAGATACTACAATCATATCTATCCAACAAATACTTTATGGTAATATATCAAGAAGAAACGACAGCACTTCATCCCATACTATCGGGAGTACCACAGGGCAGCGTCATTGGGCCAATACTGTATCCAATATACACCAGCGATATTCCTGAGCCTCCAAACATCATTATAACTACGTTCGCTGATGATACCGCTGGCAACGAGTAATGAGCCCAAACATGCCCCAGAAAAACTTTAAACAGCCCTAGACAATTTGCAAGCGTGGTTAAAATATGGCGTGTTAAAGCCAACGAAGCGAAGTCACAACATGTGACTTTTCTCCTCAGAAATCAGACATGCCCTACTGTTACTATGAACAGACAACCACTCTCTCAAACGGATATAGCAAAATACTCAGGGATGCATCATGACCGCCGGTTGAACTGGAGACATATCTTCACCAAGCGGAAGCAGTTGGGACTTAAATTGATAAATTCACTACTGACTTCTAGGCAGAAACTCAAAACTTACATTAACCAACCAGTTATTAGTGTACAAAGTAATTCTAAAACCGGTCTGGGCGGGTATACAATTATGGGGTTCCGCAGTACTTCAAATATTGAAATCCTGCAACGGTTTCAATCGAACACATTTAGAACCATCACAACTACGCCATCGTTTGTGACTACATAACGACCTAGACGTTTTATCTGTGTTGCATGCTCTTATATGTTTACATTATTCGCTTATTGCCCTAGGGCAGATTGTGAAAATACTGGAGATTAAAAAAATGTGTTGTAAATATGATTCGTCAAGGGCGCCTAAAATATTTTATAAGTATGAATAAGAGGGACAAACAAAAACAAGGATTGCAGATAAAGGCAATGTAGGCAAATACCAAGGTATGTAAGTAAATATTACTACACTTCTGTTTCAACAGTTATTTAAATCTTTTTCAATATTTATGTACAGGTACTCCTAGATATCTGAATAGGCTGTGGCTCAGCCGTAGATTCATACCTAAAGATTTTTAATAAATACTATGGAAATACTTTAATGATCCCTTACAGTGCCGGCCCGGCCCATCTTCTGAATTAATGGTACCGGTTTCCATGAGTTTCGAATTTTGGACGAGCCGAAATCCGGAAATTCCTCATTTTAATGCTATTACTAACTCACTTCTAATGAAATGCCGTACGCATTCCGAAACTTTGTGTTTTCATTCTGACCGTTTTAGTTTTCAAACGCGGTTCCTTGTTGCTACATATTACGTAAAGAAAAATATTGTAGTTCTATAGGGGATGTAGCGTAATTTTCGTGCAACAACGTAGCAAAAGCTAGCACAACGCAACCTGACATCGTCTTAGAAAATTACATTTTCTTGGTTACCGCCTCGTTATTTAACGTAAGAAGTAAAACCCCATGTAGGTGAAACGATAAAACGCAGGAAAACTTTAGTGTTTGTGGGCTTAATTGAAATCCACGCCAACCAGAATGTACAAGGAGTTACACACCCCAATACACAAGTTTATAGGTTCGCAAACTGCAACAGCTCTTAACGATCTAGCAGATGTATTTATAAACAGGAGAGCAGCTTCTAGTAATATTAATTAGGAAAAACTTGTAACTCCTGCCAAAAGTTACGGCAGATTCTTTTATTGACATAAAACTTGTAGCCAGAAACATATTCAGCATTACACGTATTTCGAAGAACTGCTAACACTCGGTGTTTTTACAGAGAATGTTTACATTTTGTTAATTTACTTCATCATTGACTGTACAGATTGATAACAGAACTACATATATGTATACATAGTAATTATTACTTCACGCATTCGCGGAAAATGCATATTTTTTATCATCAGCTTCACCACCGCCATCTAGCGGTATGAAGTATATACTAACACATAAATTTGGCATCAAACTAAAATAAATATGCAGCGACTGTTTTAGGCACTGCGTTTTCAAATATAACAGCTGATGCAGAAAATATTAAACAAGGAGAAAATTAGCTGTAAGGGAGCTTAATAATGTTGGGAGTATATAATATTTAAATTCTTTTTAAGGCTCACATGTGTCAATTTTCTAAATTCAATTTTCGATTTCTGATTTATAATAATCTGCCATCTAGCGGTGTGAGGTGTATACTAAAACATAAGGTACTTGAAATTTTGAAATGCTAAACTAAAAAATAAATATACAGGAACTGTACTCGCGTTTTAGCACATAAAAAACAACAGAAAATATTAAAAGCAAAAGCAGGTGTTAATCTAAAAGGCTGGTGTAAGCTCTGGTTGCAATTTTTTATTGCAGACCAGCTCTTGCTATTACTATGACACCCTCCGTGGCGGATTAAAAATACGTTAGCAAATATTTAGAGAGATAAAGCTGCATTGAGTCTGAGTACAATACTCTTCGAAAATGTATGCTTTTTGACCGTGGTATCATCACCGCCATCTAGTGGTGTAAAATGTCTACTTACGTGTAACGTTCTTGAAGCTTGGACTTGGAAAATAGTCATGGTGCAATTACTTTTGGTACTTACTTGTATTTTAAAACATAAAAATAGTACAGAAATTATTCACTAAATAGATAACCATTTAATCTGTAAGAGAACTTTATGAACGTAATAGTATGTATTAACTTTTACATATTTAGCTTGCTATACTTGTCCAATTTTTGAAAAACGTGTTGGTCTCTGGGTTCTAAAAATGTAGTATATGATATTGAGCGACAGAGCCTAGAAATTTAATATCTATCTACTGCTCTAAAATTATATGATTTTTGAACCTAGCATCATGATCGCCAACTAGCGGTATGAGGTGTATACTAACGCACAATGTACTTGAACTTTTGACATACGAAACCTTTAAAACAAAACATATTAAACAAGTAGATATACAGTGTGTCCCATATTGAGTATCTTTCTTATTACTAAATATAGAGATTTGTTTAGCTGGGTAAAATTGTGTAGGTTTGAGTGCTGATTGAGATTCCTTTGAAACAATTCCGAATATTTTAGAAATTCTTCCAAAAAAAAACTGTATATCGCTATTTTCTTTAAAGTCAAATATCTCCGTAATCATAAAAGATGAAAAAATGTTTCATGTAATGGGTTTGGGCTACTGGGTCTGATTAGGCACACATAAATGATGTCAACTAAAATTGAAGATGGCGGTTTTCGAGATATTAATATCAACTATTTTATATTCAATGGACGCCATATTGGATTTTTACATTTTTTCTCTTTTCAACGATGTATCACAACCTTTGTCTGAATAAATACATAATATTAACTGTTTCAATTTTAAATCAAATAGGCATGAGTATTACTATT
>JABXWE010045531.1:0-13834 GCA_014611495.1 Limonius californicus
ATTTTCTACATAAATTTATTTAAAATACTCTTAAACTTCCTCAATAGAAAAAATAGTATAAAGAACACGTTTCATAAGACCACTTGTCGCACTCGTCCGTTGAAAAACTCGACGCTTCGCGTCTCGTTTTTCAAACTTGGCCTCGTGCGTTAAGAAAAGGCCTTATGAAACTAGTTTTTTAATATACTATTTTGAAACTTATAAGCGTGCAAAAACGGGCTTTTAAAACACTAGTGCTTTAAAGTTGCCTCGGTAACAAGAAATTCACTTGCTGGCCATCCAGCTAGGTAATTATTCGTATTCCTTGCAATACGCTTGTTTAGATTTCGCGGGGATTAATCGCTGTTCAGCTTGTTCGGTTAACATTCTAATCTCGGATGAAATATTCTCGTTTTCGGTAATTTTGTAATTCACGAACATAAAGTCGAAACAAACTTCGCAAATCAACAAATTTATAATAAATATACATAGCAACAAAACAACAACAATTGCTAACCATTTCTATATCAACGATTAATGACATAATGACAAGATTACTTCGAAAACGGGATTTTAATTTTCTTTTTTTTGTTATAATTTTCAGATTGTAGTGCAGGTATAATAAAAAATAGCGTATAATACAAGTGTATAAGAGCCTTTAAAGCACTGCTCCGTTAAAAGGCACTCGGCTTCGTTTTGTGCTTTAAAGGCTTGCTTATACACTTGTATTATAATATACTATTTCAGTTTTTAGTGCGTAATTTAAGTTTTCAATTTCTGATTTGTAAAGCATTATTTATTTTATTATCAGTGCTAATACAATGCAGTTTTGGTATTGCGCAGGCAATTTCTTGAGTGGATTTCCAATCACAAATCAAATTATTTAGAGATACCCTGTTAACTGTTTAGCATAGTGATTTTAATTTTGTGTTCAAAGATTATCACATACAATCATGCTCCTAGTTAAACAGTTTTCTTCCTTGTTTTTCACTGGTATAAGTTCTCATTAGTTCAATTTTAGAAATTACAAAGATATAGATGAAACATGTGCTCTAGTAGAATATGTGAGGCATGTAAAAAATTACTCGCAATCAATACGTATTTAAAACATAGGTGATTTTTCTCTATTACATATTAGTAATTTAAAAAAATCAAGGTGAATTAGTTTTAGCACATTTTATAATTGTAAGGTACATGTTTTTTTCAGTTTATATGCTAATATAGGTTTGAATGTATTTATTGCCTAAAGTTGATGTTCAATTATAATTTCTTTGTATGTTAATGAATAGTTCAAAATGGTAACCTAAAAAACAATTCCTTCCTACTTACTGTACATCAATAGAATTACAAAAAGAAACAATATAACCTGAAAAATTGGAATTTAGTTAAGAAAACAGAATTATTTACTTAATAGGAAGTTTTGTATAAGCTGCTTTTAAAACTGTCATCAATCAGTTACCTACCAACAATCAGTATAATTTCCCTTATATCTATGCAACTAAATAGGAATGTAATTACATATTCAGCCTAACACTGTGCATAAAATAATGTGGTTGTTGTTGTTTTTGATTGTGCGTGACCCAGGGTGCGGTTTTCCAAGCATGTCTTTGCACGTATTTGGCCCATTGTACAACCTAATTACGAATTTTGCCTATTTGGGGTAGTTCCAACCCCAGTAGTGATTCTTAATGTGTCACACAACGCAGTGGCATGGGTCCTACAACTTTACTTCTTATTTAGTGGCCTCGGCCGGATTAGAACCCATACACCTTGGATCTATAGGCAAGTGCGCTAATCAGTAGACCACTGAGGTCGGTGCATAGATACGATACTATTTATATAAATATTTATACAGAGTCCAATAACAAATATGAATTAATTATATTTGCCTACTACATTTACAAAACAAGATTAATAAAATAAAATTATAATTGTATTACTTAGAGGCTTGGAGATTGATTGATATCAATTATGAAACAATATATACATAATATAGAATACATATAAAATCCTTTAGGAGACCAGCTTTACAACACACTATTACTCAGCATAACTTTTCTTATATTACTAATCCCTAAAACCCTATTAAATGATATATTGCAATTTGCTTCTTTGTTTTTTTGTTAATCTAGTCCTCTTTACCTTATGATTTTGAGGCTCTCATTCAAACAACCGAGGTATATTAGAGGTAGTGGATTCTGTTTGGAGCATCACGCTTGTCTTGCTCCCCTCAACTACATTCACTCCCAATTTTAACTATTTGTATTAAGGAAATTAAACATTAATTGTAACCCAATGTCGAATGGTTACCAAACTCAGCAATCCCAAGATTTATTGAATAATGTTCAGCCTATCCTGAAATTTGAACCAAGAGACTTTACATTGCGAGCTTAGCCCTCTTTCCACTGGACTACTCAGCTTCTAGTTTTATTCTTACAATTTAAAGATATTTGTATATCAAAGTAGTTCATATTTGTTGATGGACCCTGTATACATATTTGTAATTTCATTTCCTAAGATAGTCTTATTTTATCTTGCATTATTTTTCTAAGTTTCAGAGCTCATCATGATAATACAATTATTCAGCTACAAGTAAAGTTCTCATAAATAATCAATGTGAAAACTACTTTGCATTAGCTTTGATAGTAAACCAATCATACACATACAACAAAGTCATAATTTGTAGTTAGGATATGCTCATTTAACTAGTTTATGCTTTTGACGTCTTTACGATATCCTCATGCATAGTGTATATTACGAATAAACCAAACCAACAAAGTAAATAATGGTTGCTATAGTTTATAATAAATTCTCAGTGTAACAAATTTAAATATATACCACAATTCTCCAGCGAATTTCGAATCATCTCCAAACAACGAACAGCATCAGCACGGGGATCATTCGAAAGTGTTCGGAGCAATAAACACATATCAATATCACTGTTTTCTGTTCCAAGTCCTGACATTGTTGAACCCACCATAAATAGACCATATCGATCAAAGAGTTTCTAAAATATAAAAATTTAAACTTAGTATTTTATATTTCGCGTTTGTTTAATGCTACAGAGAGACAAAAAGATCTTAGCTAACAGCTATTGAAATACTTCGACGAGTCTCAACTGTGAAGAAGTATAATGCAATGGTATGAGAAAATCATGAATTATAACTAAATTATGAATGCATGTATTAGCTTAATAAAGTCCTAATACTGTATCCACAATAAGTTTTAATTTAGGTGGGTATAATTTACTTAACACCTGTATATTTTTTTCAAGATAAAGCGATTGGTTTTGTGTAATACCCTTGACAATTTTTAAATTTAACCAGATATGTTAGAATATCCTGTTGAGGTATAATGCTGATTATAAACATTTTTGTTAGTTTCTTAACCTTCCAGCTAGCTGTCCCACAATTTACATGGTGACAATTTTGGGCATTCAGTATCATCTCTATTTTTGCTTCTTTTTACTGCAAATCCTGCATTTTTATTGTGTGACGGCTCCAACCATTGAAAGATTTATTTTTTCATGTAGATCGAGCTTTTAATCAATAAATGGGAGATGTGTTAACTTTAATAATTGAAAAAAATTGGATTTATGCCTCATTATTAGGAAGGAAACACAAATTTGGTGGGAAGTTTATGAATAAAAATATTTCTTAATTTTGCTCCTGAAGTTATATATAATAGAAATAAGCACTAGCAAATGAACTTTTTTAAAAACCAGTTAAAAACTTACACAGTTGGGAGGTTAAGAAATATTTGATAAAAACAAACATTTACCGTAATGTGGAGATACACTTTCTTCCATAACTCTAATTTATTAAAATAGGTAATTTCAGTTTGCGCTTTTGCAGTGAAAAGATCCCATATTGACTGATCTAACTGTGTTGTCGGTGAGTTATTAATAGCAGGAGGTATTGGGCTTATTTGAAATAATTTAGCCTTGGATGTAAATCTTTCCATTAACCCATGTACGCGCCTGTCGATGTCATCTGAATAATGATGTTTATATTCTCGACGTGATCGTTTTCCATTATTTGAATGAAACCTAGTACAAAAAAAATATTACTTTATAAATTCTACATTGCTATCTATGCTTTTACCACATACCTTTTGCTGAAACCATTTGTACTGTGGTGATGAGTTAATGGAACAGTATTGCAAAATGTGTTAGTATAATTATTATTATTATTATACCTATAGTTACTATAAATAGTTGTGTGTTCATACGGAAACCTATAACCGTTTCGAGGAATTTTATGTTTTGTACCTATAAGGAATCATACTTTTAATAATTAAATGTCATTAAAAATTAGTATAATGAAACTCTATTAGTAGTTAAGTACTTATTGCTTTTTCTACAAAAGAATTGGTTAAGTGAAAGCTAATTGATGATGACATGAAGTGATGAGGATAGGGCAAGGCTGTAAACAGCCTTTAAAGTATCGTTACTATTACAAGTTACTAACATATAAGAATATGATGTTCTTGTTTATCAAATACTTTAATATCTTTTAACCCAGATATTAAGTCTTCCTTATAGAAAATTTACACGTGTACACATTTTCTTTTAAATAAGTAAAAGAAACACATGCATTAATTTATTATTATTGTATATTTATTAATTACTTATTAATTTTAAAATATAAATTTTAATATCACGGCTGTTAATTATCTATTTATAATTATTATTTAACTAAATAATAATTATAAATTATTAATGTTTGTGCTGGTTGGATTTGCTTGTCGTAAGCTAGTTCTTGCATAATCATTATACATATTTTATAAGTACAGAAATGTGATAAGCCAAACAGAAAACCATACACGCTTGCAAATTTTCTATGCGACAGTAAGTGCATACAAAAGGCGATTGTATTTTTACTGCTTAGGATTCTTACTACAAGACAATACCAATCTCTGGATATAGATAAATTGAAAATAATGTAATAGTGTGCACGTTCTTTAATTACAGTTACTTCTATCTCAAAATCTTACAACACAAGAAAAGGATTAGTAAATACAGTAATTTATGTAGCACTTGACTCTAATATGTATATTATCAATTGTTTTTTGATTACTATGTAAGTGTACTTGACTGTAGTATGAATGCATAGGGAATATAAATAAGTACCTAGTTTTATAGTAATTAAGTATCTAAGTAATACGAAATTTTCTTACTATTATTTTCTGGCGGGGTGTCTCTGGAAGAATGTGATTTATTGCTCTCATCACTATCATATCCTTGTGGTGTATTTGAATGGTTATTATTTTTATTACTGGAATGATTCTTCCAACCACCCCGTTTGTTGTAGTTTTTCGTGGTAATATTATTATTGTTATTTGTGTATCCATTTACATACACACCATGTGGCGGGGGCGGCATAGTGTTTAATTGCACAGTAGGTGACATATGAAACGCCACATTAATGTCGTAATTATGATCTTGTAAGGAAAATGTATTGGTTAGGTTGTTTTCTAAGGTTTGCGGATCACCAACCGTAGTTGATATATTTAATGATTCCTGATAATCTTCGAAGCGTTTATGTGCTACGCCAAAATCTTGAGAAAATGACTTCGAATATCTTTCAAAAGATTCAAAATAATTGTCGGAAGATAACGAATTAACCATTCCTCTAGCAGCCAGTTGCAAAGGTACAGTGTAATCATTAGCAATCATGTTTTATTTAACTAAATAAATTACTTTCAACAGCCAAAATCGTATTTGGTCCATGTAGAAATTTACAGTACTTATCTGAAAATAAAATTCAATGAGATAGTATACAACACTACACTTTTTTAATGAATAAAAATAAACACGTTTCTAGTACGTTATCACGATTAGTGAATGAGTAATGCCGTTAGATTGGATTGTTCTTTTACATTTCCTTATTACAGTAGTTTTAAAGTAATTACCGTTGTTTAATATTCAATTAATCAATAACAGCTATTGTTATCACAAATGATACAACACCACACAGCCATGTTCCTTTGCCAGTTTACGCGCCAAAACACGCTTGCGCTAGCATTTAAAAAACCGTTGTAGCCAACACAACTTAATTTTTTACTAAATCCGTTGAATATTTAAAGAACTTTTATAAATCGTTTTGGTAACATTGAGTTACATTTTCCAGGAACAAACTTTTAATAAAACAATTGAATTGTTAATACAATTTATTACATAAAAAATAAACGATGATAGAGGTCAACGTATAATGTTGCTTAAGGATTTTCAACTATTTTTACAGAATATAGGGTGGGCCAGTGGTTGATGCAACCCAACATACATACAACACCGCAATAAAAATGTTTTCAAATAATGGTTGCTTATTTTTAGCGAATGTCACGGAAATCCACCTGCAGCCCACAATATTAGAATACCACCATCTAAAAAATATTTATAGGTCTTCTTTCAGAAACGAAGGTAAATTTGTTAATTCCATGAGGTGTAGGTTCAGAACGATTACGAACATGGAAAATACACTAACAGTGTTAGAGGCTGTGAATGATAATCGCCATGTACGCACAAATATGAATAGCAGCACAACTGTAGTACACTTAGAGGAATTCTGTTACGTTACTTTGGTGCATTAACTGCATAAAAATAACCCTCGGAGAAGATTGCAATTTTATAACTTCTTTCAGAATTAATTTCTTTTGGATACATATTTTTAATGGGGCATTTAAAAACAAATTATGTGTAAATGTTGTTAGATGTGGCCTAGTAGGTATATAACCATATTATTAAACCATACTTGTACCATAAAAATTTATTTGGACAACGTTACTTGGATGTCCTATAAAACATTTTAGCTGTGTTGTTGAAAAATATACAACTTTGGTAGCAGCATGATGGGTGTCCTGTTCACAACAGTTGGATTGTTAGGAATTACTTAAGTCTTAAATAATGTATTTGAAGGAAATTGGATTGGAAGAGGAGTTGCATCCTCAGCTACAAAGAAGGTGCGATATAACTCCACTAGACTTTTTTCTTTGAGGTGCAATTAATATACATGGTGTTAATGAATTGCAGGGACAAACTTCTAGGGCTTAAACAAACATTTTACATATGTTAATAAATGTATGATCAAAAGTGTTTCCTTTCAGGGATAGAGCTTCTCAAAGATTCATTAAGAAGCGCCTAAATGTAGGCAACTCAATTTACTACCTACTATTTGTTTCCATAACGACGGAAATTAATACAGGATATTTCTCATATTTATCATCAATCACATAACGGCACTTTGTTCCATTTAAAAAGAGAGTCCTTGTATATGTCGTGGTTAGTCTTGATCCTTTTAGCGGTTTTCCATGTGTCGCGGTAGGTCAAAACTGGGTGGCTTTACTGCATATTTATGTGGGTGCTAACTTCTGGCGGTGCTTACAGGTTCCATGTTCTTTCCCATCTTTGGTGTCCATTATCGTCCTCGCGTTGTAGTTTTCCTGCAGTTTTTATTGCTGCGCGTCTGGATGCAAGTCTGTCAGATGTTGCTGGGATAAATTCATGCGTTGGGAGTTTGCGATTAGCTATTATCTTCTCGTATTCACGAGCGAGGGCCATTTCTCTTCTTAGCTGCGGTGGAGGAATATGGCTGGGAGTTGGAAGCCGGAATTGGGAGTGGATTTTATGCATCCCGTGATAACATGCATAGTTGTATTGACTTGTGCGTCGAGTTTCCTGGTTTGATGGCTGTTCATCCAGACAGGGGTACAGTATTCGGCTGTAAATACTTTAATATATTAATACAGGAAACTTGGCCGAAAAACTCGTGACACTGACTGCAGCGATCCGTGCGGCTTGGTGGGCCACTAAGATTTGTATTTGACAGTTGTCGAAAACATTTGTCGCACATTTAAAGCAAATGCCATTTACTTTCTTATAGCAAAACCCTTATTTAATTAATAATATTTGATAATTATGATATTTTACTTTACTTTTTAAGTTTAATAAGTTTATAACATTTTGTAGGGTTAGGTTTTTAACTATTAAAATGAATTTAAAACAGTAATCTGTAAATTTATTATCCAAATTTACTGAAACTTGCCCACCAAACTGCTTAGATGACGCCACTATCAATGTCTCGCATTTCATCATGTTAAACTTATATGAGTTTCCTGTATTAATATATTAAAGTATTTGGCAAGTCCCAAGACGGAACAGCGTAAAGTTGTAGCTGTGGACCCTCACGTTGTCATGATGTTGTTTCTAGTGCGGGCCTCAGCAGCGGTATTTTGCAGATGTTTCGATATGTTAGTGTCCTATCTAGACTGACACCCAATTAATAAAATAATATGCCGAACTCCAGTAGGAAATGGGCAGGATGTACAAAAGAATAATCGAGGCCTGTACATCAATTAGGTTTGGCATGCTTGCTTGAGTCCGAAGATAGTTTTTAAAATAAATTAGAAAAAGTGTGGAAAGAAATGAAGGCAAACTTAAACATTTACTAAATTAAATATGACTTCGCTATTTATTTTTTGTTTTTTCTCTTGTATAGTTTTTACTATTGTAAAATAGCACTAAAGGGCATTTTTCTTGTTGAATATTAATATACACACATCGGAAAAGTCAGGATATTTTTACACAACAAAAAAATAAATTGTGTATTATTTAAATTATACATTTAACGTATGTATTAGTTGAAATGCCCAAGGAAAAGTAGTTTATTGTGGAAAAAACGTGAACACGATAACAAAAACTATTTGTGATTAACCAACGCGGAGGTCATAGTCTGTATTAAAATTTTGATTTTTTGTTGCCTTTCAAGAATTGTCCGTTTAGTTAAAAAACGTATAAATTTTTTCTGGAAATACTGTGTCTTTTTAGAAAAAAATGTTTATCTTATTTCGTTACGTATTAAACTATTAGTAATACTGTATATAATTATTTTTGAAAACCTATGTTGTTAGTTAAAATACCTAGATTTCGAAAAATATCCCTAAACTTTTCTGATGTGTGTAATTAATATCAGTAAAATTGCTGGTTACTACAGTAAGAGATCAAGTTGACGGTAAGCAAGTATGATCTATTTCTATACTAAAATTCAATAATCTCAGTTGTTGTGATGCATGTATATTACGTTGCGTCAATCACTTTTAAGAGATAATACCATGTATATGTACATATATGCTAACTCAATATCCCTCCCATTACTAGCTACCTCTCCGTTCTTCAAACCCGAAGCATTAATAATTCTCGTGATTGGATGGTCGTTAAGCATATTTAAAAACTGCAAATCCTATCCAATCAGTTTAATATTGAAAAACATGTTAAAATAGCTTCTGATTTTCCCTTTAAGCTGAGATATATTTTATGCAAATTTATGATTATTTTGTAATGTGTAGTCCAGGGTGAACTTATAAACTATTTCAAGACGATTTTGTAGCTTACAGGATCAAGCTGTCGTTTCCCGTGAATGAGCGAACGGAATAGTTAATATGAGGCAAAACAATTTGTAGGTTTTGGTAAAAATTTCTTTGTTCTAATTGAGATTTTCTAGTAATTATTAGGTCTGTAGATTGCGGTAACTTTCATCGGCATAAAGAAGATTTAATTCATTTTTAAGACGCTGACTTTTTGTAAATATTTTGCCATAAAATTAACCTAAACTTTCAAATGCTTTAGACGGAAAACACGAATCATATTGTTCGAATTTCGTAGTATCAGCCATTTCCATTACAATGTGATCCAGTACTTCATAAAACTAAATTCTATATTTACTTCTAATGTCATTATTTGTAAGGCTAGCGTATTCCCACTTAGGGCGTTTAGAAATATCGATTTGTGTTATTGTCTTAGTCTTTTCGAAGAGTGTATCAAAGAAATCGTCATTCCTTTTCCTCTGTAATAGTTCAATAGTTTTATTTATTTTTGTAACACGAAAATTAATATCCAGTGATTTCTTTTGGAGAACATCGAATAATATGCCAGTGAAAGAGAAAATATCATTAAATACTACAGCTAAAAATGTGAATTCAAAATTGTTGCAATCGTTTATAAATACCGACGGTCAAACCCGAAGATGCAGTTTCATGGCTGTTTGCGACTGAACTCTTCACTTGCGCGATTCACCGTGAACAAATTGTAAATATTGACGTAGGTGTTACCTTGCCAACGGAGGTATAAGTGCGGAGTTAAAATACGTTTGAGACTGACTCTTCACTACAATTGCACGGGTGTTGTAGGTAAGATTTTTTATTGTCACTGCGTTCACGCTCGACGGACTACATTTAAAATTTAAATACAAGGGGACCAGATAAAATGTCACTAAGATTATTTATCTACGAGTATGTACGTATGCCATAAATAAACGACTCGTAATTGGTATAATGCCGATTACTTCACTTGGCGAGGCGCCGCTAATTTATGTTAATTTTCTTAAAAATGGCCCGATCCTGGAGGTACTGCAATACCAGGACAACCCGCGACAGAGCAAGCCCCTAACCCCGATCAAATTCCAAAAATCAGTTTAATATACTTGGACCCGCATGCGGGTCGTATCAGATATTAAGCTTTACTTTAATAAGGAAATGCAATAACAGAGTCCTCTTACGGCAATCAAAGTGCTGACGCTTCGATTTTTCATATACAAGAGCGACATCTTTGGAGAATAAAATATACCGATATTGGCTAACCGAATATGTTTACCCGCCCTGTATATACGAATTTTTTTTCAAACCAAAGTAGCGTCTTTAGTGCAATCAAAAAACCAGGTTTAGTTTTATTAGACAACCATGCATCATGTTGCCCTATACTATATTTATGCATGTACAAACCATATAGGTATATTTTAAAATTTGCTCTAAATTAGTATTGTTAAGTGACAATGCAAAACTATGCAGGATATAAAATAGTGTAATGTAGTGTAATAATTGAGCAATAAAATACAATACCATTTTCTCCTACAATGTTTAGTTATTGAGCTATTCGCATTTAAAGATTGTTTAGTTTTTAACAGTGACGAAACATACTATAGTTTGTCCCAGACTTAAAATTCAGTATTGCTCTTATGAAGAGTAGTGTTGGCTGACGTATTCCTCAATTGGTTTCTTCATACCAAGTGACTTCTAATCCTCTTAACTTAAACATAACAGCTGGCATTACAAGGGATTACAGTTTACACGCAGTGTTTCGTCCTTTTACCAGTGGTATTCCGACAGCTCACAATCAGCGGACTGGTGTAAAACGGAACTCTTATTACTTTAGGACTTTTGCAATTTAATTGTACGAACTTTATGGCATTAATAATTAATAAGTTTCAACTTAAACTCTTAATTATGGATATTTCACTTTAATTGCATTAGATTTTATACTTATATATTTTTAAGGAGCAATTTAGTTTTACGCTTGAATGCACTGTAAATACCCAAACTATTAAGTAAATTAATTTTTGAGATACCACTAATTATTATAATTATACTAATATCTATTGAATGCTTATTTACGTCCAATATGTACAAATAAATTCTTTACTTTCAATGAGTAGCTGTTTGAGGACCCCTGAAATTCAGCACCAAAAGATTGCTTCAAGAATAGCCGCAGCTAAAAGAAAAGTGGCAACGCTGTGTAAAATTTCCCCATAAGAATTACATTACATAGTTTAAAATAAATTACTTTCCGGTAGTGAAATGAAATTAGTGCATTTAATGTTGTCACGGGCCAAACGAACGTTTTCGTCGACCCGCAACAGGTAAGGTTGAAAAGGCCTTCGGCTTAGTTCGGAGGAGTACCTAGTTGTGTACAGAGTAGGTTCAAATTAGCGGGCGCCACCTTGCAAATCACAATTGATTACAGGTTCTCGAGCAAGGTCGAGAAGCCAGCAGCTTACGGGAATCGGACTCACCTTTATTGTGCCTCCTGTATATAAAGCTTAGAAAGTTCATGCACACAATACAATAAAATTACACAAAAGTAAAAGATATAATGAATTTGAAGACAAATGTAATTCTACTGCTGTTTGAAATTGGTGATATAGTACACTGAAAAATATCCAAAACAGTAATAATTGCAGTTAAACACAGAGGGATTATTGAACGTTTAAGCAAGATAGGCTCGCCGCCAGTGGCTTGCGACATTTACTTTAATGAGCAGATCTTGTGACCTTCAAGTTTACAGAAATTATTTAACTTTAACCTAAACGAATAATGAATCACTGGGCAACTGAAGGTTACTCACTTTTAATATTACAAGGAAATTAAACTGTTCTATTTCTTAGTCTTTAACGACACAGGGAAAAACAAACACTGTACAGTACATTGGCAAGTTTTGTCTTAGTTTTCTCTTCGGTACGGAGTAGAGACAGAGGCACAATTGGGGTGTCCTAGGGAGACACAACGCTATGGCCAGGACTTTCTTTAATGAAGAAAAGAGAAGGACGGGAACTTCAAATACCAAATCCCCGCCGCTGCACAGGATGGTCACTTGTAACGGCTCACAGGAGACTGTCACGGGGTTGAAAGCTTCTATTCCGACACAAGTCGAGAGGACAAATTCACTGAATTGTTTTTACAAAAAGCTGACCCCCTGCTAATATGTTTAATCCGACACAAGTCGAAGATTCTTCTGCCTAGGGCAAAAAACGAAAAGATAACTTCATCTAGCAAAGAGAGCAGCCAACAACCCGATGTCCGTTCACTTCCAGAGGCTAGCGTCCACTGACTTCCCCCAATCGCAAAAACTCCCACCCAACAAAACTATTCTAGAACAATTCTCTTGCACATGTGTCCTCCGGCGCACCTGCAAGCTAAGAGTTCCAAGAACTACCTTTTATCGACATTTTTAGATACAAGTACGTCAAACGGCACAGATGGGAAATTTCAAAGGCTAAGCAGTAAAACTCAAATGAACATAACAATGTAGTTATGTGATGAATAAAATAAGCGCTTTTCCACGTAAGTATTCGCTTGAGAAAAAGCTGGAAATAAAGTAATTATGTAGATCCCTACCAAATTTGGTTATTTCAAAAAGAGAGATTGATTCTCAGTTCGAATGTTTACTAGAAGCCATTGTAATTCAAAAGTATTAGCAAAAACAATGACCATGAACTCCAAGTGCCAGCAACATACGGGAGGGCTCCGCCTCCGCAAACGTTAGGTCGCTAGGACTGGTTGTGCTCCCATTGGAGTTGCTAAGACTTTACTATTTGAACAGATCTGTCGCTTGATCGAAAGGCGGAAACTTGTTCATAGGCGTGTCGCTTGGTTCGGGGAAAGGGGAGCCAAGGTATTTATTTCTCAATGCCGTGCATTTGCAGTGGGCGTGTTTGGAAATTGAATGGTGAATAGTAGTAGTAGGAAAGTCCGTTATTCCCTTTTGAGGCATAGGAATCTTATGAATTCCTTCCATTTCCTCTTGTCTCTTGCTATACAGGGTGTCTCAAAAAGAATGGGCCAGCGTTTAGTCATAGATTCTTTAGGTAAAATTAAACCGATTAAACCTAATATACCTTAGGCAGAAAGTCCTTCGTTAAGAAGTTATAGGGCCTTAAAGTTCAATTTTTTATTTCTTCTTTTTATTATAACTTCCACAAATCTAAAGATATTTCTTTGAAATTTGGTACACATACTTATCATTATGTAGTACAGTCACAAAATTATTTTCATTAACCAGACTTGACTGTAAGAGGCACTTAACCTACCACTGAAATTTTATATTAGCTCTAACTTTGTTATTAGTAGAACATTTTAAAATTTTAGGTTATTTTCTGAAAGAGAATTAAAAATTACAAAAATAAGGTACTCTTAGTTCATACGCGTAAAGGCAACCGTTTGCCTTAAAATGCTTGTCCCAAGTTTTGGGTTGTCGTTACGACATGCAATTATCAGGTAGCCATGATCACAAAAACAATGGGTAGTGCTT
>JABXWE010045533.1:0-12953 GCA_014611495.1 Limonius californicus
ACACAATCAGTAATGTTGATTTGGCAATGGTTCTTCTCATACCTTCAACATTCTAAGAATATTGTAGAAACATAGGCATCACCTCAGTACTGTTGGAGATTATTCTAATGTCTTCAATCCTCTAAGTATATTCTACGAACATGAGCAATAAAACCAGTAATGTTGGTGGTTGTTCTAATATCTTCAACCCTTTAAGAGGATTCTACGAGCATAGGCCACACAGCTAACAACTCAGTACTATTGGTGGTTATTTGAATGTTATCAAGCCTGTAAGGGTATTCCACGTACAGTGGCAACACAACTAGCACCTCAGTAATGTTGGTGATTATTCCAATACCTTCAACACCCTAAGAATATTCTACAAATTTAGGCAACACCACAGTACTTTTGGTGGTTGTACTAATGTCTTCAGTCCTAAGTTTAAGAGTATTTTGTGAACATAAGCAACACAATCAGTAACGTTGGTGGTTGTTCTGATACCTTCAACACTCTAAGACCATTCTAGAAACATAGGCTACACCGCAGTATTGTTGCCGGTTGTTCTAATGCCTTCAACCTTCTAAGAGTATTCTATGAACATAGGCAAGACAACCAACACCTCTATAGTATTTGAGGTTGTTCTAATTTTTAACATAGGCAATAGACTAGATAAATAGACGCAAAGGATATAACAATAATTGCAAAAATTGTTTTTCAAGCATCTTAAATTGGTAATCTTTTGCCAATAATTAAATCAATTACCCATGAATATTTACAAGTCTTAGGGTAAAGTAGGGTGAGATGCCGCACTGGGAGAGATGCCGCATCGGCTGTAACTTCGGCCTTTTAAGAGAGGTGTCGCTCGCGGCTTGTCAGAATGTTAAACTGGTTGCTTACAGGTGGAGTTATGTGCAAGTTCTTTAAAAACCGTGTAAATATTGGAATTACAACCATAAGAATCAAGGTAAGCTAAACTATTTCGGGTTGAAATTATCCACATACAAAATAATTTTGCTGGAAAGTGTTCTTTAAATGAACTTTTCGCAATTGATGGTGTTTTATCGTGTTTCTGTGATGTTCTTAAAGATATAGGTTAGGTTTTGTGCCGCTAATGTTACTAAGCTGTTTGTCGTCAGCTGCGGCGTCTGTCCCTACGGTTTAGGAGAGATGCCGCTTAAAGAAGGGGTATAGATGCCACAGTTATATTTTCCTAAAAGTATTACTTATCCTGTACATATGTATTACTATGATGAGTGTAGTTATAAACATACCTAGAAAACCTTCTAGCAAAGTTTTATTGATATTAGACGGGCACACCTCTCACAGCATTGCCATTGATATGTTAGAAGTTGCTGATAGAAATGATATAATTTTGTTATGCTTACCTAGCCACACAACTCAGGTGCTACAACCGTTAGACAAGAGTTTTTTTTGGCCCTCTAAAAATGTATTTTAATCGGGAGGCACAATCCTGGATGCAAAATCATGCTAATAGAAATTTGACAAGATACCAGGCTGGACATTTAATTGGTAAGGCTTGGTCAAAAGCAGCATCTGTCGGAAACGCTACTTTCGGATTCAGAGCAACTGGAATATATTCATTAAATCCAAACGAGATACCGGACCATTTCTTTTCAATTTCCAACTTATCAAGATCTTCTACACCAGAAGCAGAAACATCAAATACGATACCAGTAAATAATCCCGGTAGTTCAACATCAAAAGAAACTCCATCTAAATTACTACACGAAAGCCTACCTGTTCCTGTAATACCAATACTATTGAATAAAAGATTCAAGCAGTCGGCAACAATTTTAACATCTCCTGAAAATATACGGGATAAAAGAACAGCCACTGATAAAAAGCAGACTAAATCCATCCAGAAAGGAAAACATTTAAAATTAAAGCGTAAAGTAGAAATGGAACACACTGAAGATGACTCTGAGTTTGAAGATCAAAATGAAACAAGAACACAATGGAATACTCGTAGTAAGAAAATTGTTAAGACTAATCCGGAAAATACACAAGTATCAAGTGAAAATGATGAAGAAAATGATAACGTTTGTACTGAGTGCATGGAGAATTATTATAAAACGAAGAGCGCCGACGATTTGATACAATGTGGGCAGTGCCAAAAATGGTTGCATGAAACGTGTACATGTACAAAGAGTTGTGCAACCCTTGTGGACGCCAAAATATAAAAATGAAACATTTTAATCGATACGGCATCTCTCCCACATTGACGTGGCATCTCTCCCTACCAGGGCGGGAGAGACGCCTAATATGGTAATATTAAAATAATGTGTTTTTCGATATGAAAATATATTCTTTTGTTTTATTTTTACATTTATGTTAAAGTATATAGTTCAACATATATGTAATCGCTGAAAGTTTATAAAAATATATGTTTATTTAAAAACTACGAATTTATTTCAAAACATGCGGCATCTGTCCCTACTTTACCCTACATGTTCTGTATTTACGACGACAAATTTTAAAAATGGTCGGGTTTTCTAACTGTAAATCTAATGAGAACGCGGAACAAGCCTCAGAAATCTTTGAATCCTTCGTAATTTAATGTAATGCAATAGTTACGCTGTCGCTTTCCTAAACGATTTTAGTAGTTTGTATGCTGTAATCAATATGATTTCGGACGTACTCAGTAATTACAAAAAGAAAACAGCCTGAGGATTGCTGAGCAAATATTCACTGTTGGTACAATAAGATTTGGGATTTCGTCTTATAGTTTGCAAGGTTAAATTGACGCATGAAGTTTCTCGTGGTTGGTTTTTGAAAACTTGTAAGTAACGAAATAATGTTCTATTTAAGTGCTGTTGTGCGACTGAAGCAGGGTTTAGATATGATGGGCGAAACTACAGCTATATTTAATACGATCCGGGACAGGACAGTTTAAACAACCTCAATATTTTATTATAAATTCCAATGCCATTTTCGATATTTAATGTGTTGATTATTATAATTATCAATATTTATATATAGATATATTTAACAATTATTTTCGTATTAATTTGTGAGGCAGATATTTAATATCTTCTATAAACTTAATGATAAGCTTTGACTGATGTAATCCATTCCGCAAATACTAGAAAACTCTTCTGTTTCAAACAAAAGGCTTGACACAAATCACTTTTTGTATCTATATGTTAATTCAGTATCCCTTCCACTTGTTTCAGCTCTATCGTTATCCAAATCCCCCGCTAAGATAAGTCAGACCTGAACGCTTTTGACACAAGGCCCATATGTACTGGAATTTTCGATTCAATTAAAAAAATCTCTTTTTCAATTCTTAATCCGGCAATAATTCTTCGTGGAAGGAATAGCCCCTCAATGACATATGAATCGAAATAATTACATGAGTAATTTATAGTTATGCATATTTACAAAGTGCATCACTCACATCTCACACAGATCATTTATTTCTGAATAACATTACGCTACTGACTTAATTAAAAATAATTGTTCACGTTATGGAACTCTATTTTGAAATAAATGTGAAAAGCTTCTTCACCTATGGCAACGATCTCATTGTTATAATTTGATGTGATACCGTTTAATTAACTAGCCTGACATGAATAACAATGTCGGCAAATATACACACTAGCAGTTAGTTCTTGCAAAGTTCGATCTGCAATAATACTAAACAATAAGAAATATCAACAAACATTGAATATTGCTAGAAATAGGATGAGGTCGTTCACTGTAAAATTATTATTACATGAGCAGTCAATCAGTTGTAACAGTTGAAAAATTCATAGTTGTGTTGGTTTTGTCCACCCTATTCAAAAAAAATATGTTGAAACCAAAATGATTAGCGTTATCAGTCGTATACGATGGATGTGGATGCTCTACAAAATATACGAAAACATTGCAATACATAGCATGGCCCGTTATAATAAAAGGAAGCAAAAAATTAAAGAAATACGCAAGTATTAAAAAGCAAGGTATTATATAAACTATAAACAACAGAAACAAACCTCAGATGTTCCAATAAGAAAGAGCAGGATTAGGGGAATCTAAAAAAATAATACCCGGTGGTTTATTACAAAAAAAAGTTTATTTGACATTTACACAATTTACTTAGTGTCTTTTAAGAAACTACAAAAAAAAGTGTAGGTGGTAGACACGGGTTCTGCTAGTATAATTTTAAATTATTCGACGCTACTTTAAGGTATAAAGAAAAATATAAAAGTGATTTTAGAATATCAAAATATGTCGCGATTCACGGAAGAATACGAGCCTTACCGTTCGATAAATAGGCAACCCAAAATGCAGATCAAGATACTGCGATGAATATCTAAATTTTGATTGACGGTATTAGGTCAGAGGTGCCTGTTTGATATGTTTGGTGTTATATTCTATTCAACTTTTGAGTACATACAATAAGTGCCAACGAAAACAACAAACTCTTGTTTATAAATATCTAAGTTTAAGTATTTCAAATAGCGTAAAATAGTAAGTAGAACAATTTCATAATTTAGAAGTAAATTATAAAAGCGTATCAAACAGGCATCCTTGACTCATAACACAACCAAGCGATTTAGATATAGCAGTACCTTGTGACATGTATTTTGGGTTGTCGATTTTTTGGATGGTAGGCTCGTACTCGCTCAAGAATCAACTTGTATATTTTTATTTTTAACGATCAGTTTCTAATTGTTTATTTCATTTTACAAAATATTATCCATTAGATTTGTGTGTTATATTTTCCTAATTGCAAATAAATACATTTAACAAGCACTAGTCGTAAATTACAATATTTCTGTAGCACCGATATATTTCACATATTTTTCGTGCAAACCTGAAGAGGAGCGTTTTTTTGTCCGCCAGTAAAAAGGTTTAGAATATAAAACTCTCTCGTAATTGCCGGTAGATACACTGGAATAAAAGAATTCGGATGCCGAAGCAACTGATTGTGAAATTTATAAAAACACGTTGCGCCCCAATTCTTCCTTTGAGCACCCCTTCGAAGGGAAACATTTTAACAGTAGGTCCCATTATCTTCAGAACTTGGCAAAGTTGTGCTTTTCTTTGAGAGTTCTCAGATTTTTCAGGTGAACTTTATATCATGCAAATTCAGCCGTAAAAGTCGCAGATTTGAATTAAAGGCGCAAAAAAAGCGAGATAAGAATGAACAATAATTTTAGAGAGGGTGTCGAAATACGTTTTTCTTCTAGTTCTTAACGTTTTTCAGGATATACACTAAGCAAATATAATTTAGAATGAAGTAGTTTTTAAATAAAAAAGTTACTTTAATTAAAACTTGTACGGAAGTTAGCTAAAGTAGGAGATTAAAACTGTTGCTAATACATTCGGGATAACATTTTCCATTACTAAATTCAGATTCAATTCGCAATTTTCTCTTTTCCCATATTTCCAAGCGGCGCTTCTCTCTATAGAGATTTGCCCTCTTGTTTAAACGAGACGGGGGGAGAGAGCGCGGGAATACGGGTTCATTACTTAATTATTATACTTCTATTTCCTTTTATTGTTTTACTTTGCCGGGTGCTCTGAATACTGTTTATCTTACAAAAGAAATCAGTTAAAAACGGTTAGCTTTAGAAATTCCACTGGATATAGACTAAAGCAAACACGTTTTAATAGAAATAGATCATTGTGTTTAATAGTTTGCCAGAAAACTATGAATTTACAGTGTGTTAATGGCCATAAATAGTAAGTGTTAGCGTTGGGCAGTAAAAGGAGATCCGGAATTTCGATCCAGTAGATCTAGACCCGCAATCTGATTCCACTATATGGATTTAATATCTCGCTATAGAACTTTTGAACACGATAGACATATACAATATACATATTATACAGATGTAACAAATCAATAGAATTAAAATAATTGTTTTTACTATTAAAAATTTGTTCGATGATTGTATATGGGGTTCAATTCCGGGATTGGCGATACAGCACTGAAATTAGGCGAAATGAATCCAAAAGTAAAACAGCAATAATAGTTCAGAGTATTCTCAAGAGAAGGTGCTCAGCGGAGATCGAACAACTATTAGTTTTTGCGCAGGACACTGCCGCGTACGTCGTGTTTCCATCAGTCGTCATGGAGCAACAAGTAAATATTAAATCTGTCAGTTTGTTTAATCAAACAGAAGCGAGTTTTGTGCCAAAGGTTACAGAAATTAAATTGCTTTGTCTCGCACCCTATATTTAGGGGTTCATTAAATAGTATTTAGGTGTAGTGGAGCAAAATCCCTTAAGGAGAAGTGCAGGGGAGTGAAAGCCGTTGTAATGTTGCGGTTAGAGCGTAGCAATATTTTTCAAACGATGCAAAATGAAAATTATATACATTCAGTTTTTGAAAACGCAACATGATCATTGAAAACAATTACTACTAAATTATGAATATTGGTGTTCTTTAAAATTTAGCGGCCACCATTGGCATTTTAGGTAACTGTTTCGCTGATTCCAACTGATAAAAGAAACTAGTCTTCATCGAGAAAATCCCAGCATCCAAGTTTACATCGACACTCAAACAGTTAAGAACTGCAATAGAAGAACAACTTCCGAACTATCTCCTACGACAGGGGTTGACAACCTTTTTGAGGGACGGGCCATATAGTAACCAATAGCTAAGTGGAGGCGGGCAGGTGGGAGGCGGAAGTCACCTCTAAAAAACGGGCTTTTGGAAGCTTAACTATAACTCTTGAGCCGGGAGATGGTACAATTTTCAATCTAAGAAATCTTGAATCAGCTTCTGCAGGCAGTGCTTTGGAACCAAGGAGTGGAGATTCCAGGTATGTATCTTCCACTCAATGTGCCAACTGGCATTGTATCGGTGACTACTCTTCCGGTGAGTACCTGCGAGCGATTGGGGTCATGGTAAGTTTTAACATACCACGTTACAGATTTTCTCTTTTTCCGTATTGATAAGCGGCGGTTCTCTCTATAGAGATTTGCTTTCCTGTTTAAACGAGACAGGAGGAGAGAGTGCGGGAATGTGGGGATCTCAGTTAATTATTGTACTTCTATTTCGTATTATTGTTTTATTTTGCCGGGTGCTCTGAGTACTGTCTATCTTACAAAATAAATCTTTTAAAAACGGTTACCTTTAGAAACTCCACTAGATATAGACTAAAGCAAACATTTTTTAATAGAAATAGATTATTATGTTTAATAGTTTGCTAGAAAACTATAAATTTACAGCGTGCTGGTGGCTAATGACCATAAATAGTGAGTGTTAGATAGTGTTCGGTAACAAATGGAGATGTGGAATTTAGATCCAGTAGATGTAGAGTCGCAATCTGGATCCACTATATGGATTTAATATCTCGATATAGAACTTTTGAACACGATATGTTAGACGTATTTAATAAATAGACAGAATTAAAATAATTGCTTTTACTATTAAAAACTCGTTGGATGTTCATAAACGAGTTTCAATTCCGGGATTGGCGATATAGCACCGAAATTAGGTCAAATTAATCCAAAAGTAAACCAGCAATAATAGTTCACAGTTTTACCAATAGAGCGAAGATCGAACAGCTGTTAGTTTCTGTGCATCACAACTGCGAATATTGTATTTCCCTTAGCCGCCATGGAGCAACGAGTAAATATTAAATTTTCGATCTCTCGAAATGCGGAGTTCAGAAAATTGTGGCATGAAATCGCCGGATGACCCTTCCAACTATGGCCGATGAGTTGAGAATCAATAAGGAGACGCTTTGACAAATTTGACAGGAAGATTTTTGTAAAATAGACAAATCTGATATAAGATCGTTGCGCACATGGGTGAACAAATACAGAGAACACTCGCTTCGTGCGCAGGCTTCGTGCCGACAGTACAAAAAATTCTTAACTGCACTGTCACTATTGAACGCGTAAATGTTGGAGAAGGTCAGCAAATACTTGTGAATCCGAAAAATCTCAATGAACACGCCTAAATGCGCACTATCTCACCACGGTATCTCAGTACGCAGTACGCAGTACCACCTGCGCAGCGTACTGAGACAGTACGCTGCGCAGGTGGTACTGAATTCAGTGTAGACGTTATTGTGCGTATTAAACGTTCGCCGTGAGTTGGGATGTGCATGCGGGTAGATGACACACGCATACAAACATATAATCATTAGCAAATGCTTGTCAGTATAGATGTTGTTAGCGGCGTTAGACGCAATGCCAGAGCATGCAGTGGATTGGAAAATCAGTATCAAAAATTCAGAACAAAAACTATGCCGATGACATTTTTGGATAAACAGTATGTGATCCATAAAGAATTCGTGCCTGAAGGATAAGCAGTAATAGTGTACTCTACGTTGTCTACGTGGTGAACGCGATCTCAATTTGGAACACGGGGTAGTCGGTTCTTGTTGCATCACAATGCACCTGCCCATTCTACACTGATTAAATATTCCGTATGAAGTATGGCGTTGTTGTAATCAATCATCCCAGCCTATTCACCTGACCAGGTCCGGGCAGTGTTTTTGCTCATTTTTACAGTGTAAACTATTTTTAAAGAGATACGATTTTAGGACCTAAACGATGTTAAGAAGAAAAACCTTGTCAATTTGTAAAGAACCCCTATGGGTCTGCACAGAAGGATCTATGTTTAAGCTGAGGTCCAGGAATATCTGATAGGAATATCGGAGAGCAACGGCCAACAACTGAAATATTTCTGCCCAAAGATCCTTCTCTGGAGTAGAAGCCCAAGACACTTCCAGCATTTTGGAGCCCGCATTACACATCAGGACCCCTATGTATGTATTCATTATGTTACAGGGATAGCATAGGAGAAAATCTGATGCATTTATATATTCTTAAAATGATATGTAACTATAGTACAGTAAAATCATAATAAATGCACAACACCCTCTGTTAACTCGTCTGTACAACAGTGATTGATCAAAAAATGTAAAGAAATTTTAACTCAAAAACAGCTGAACGGAGTATCTAAGAGCAGAAAATCAGTTTCCACAAATTGTTTAACCGCTCTGTATACTCTCGCTAAATTTAGGTTAATCTACTCAAGTCTCCTGAAACCCATAATATGTTACACAATTTTATGTGATTACCTACATTCAAAAAGTCATATCTGGTTTTATAAGGGTTTTATTTAAAAAAAATTAAGGCAAACAAATAAAGAAATATGTTTGCTGTGAGTTTAAAATTACGTTTAAAAACGTCTGTTAAATCAGAAATATGTAATATATTATTAAACATTTAATTAAATTTGCATGCAATTGCGAAATGGGTATGCAGATATTGGAAGTTAAAGTTAAATTTATAAGTAGTTGGTTATCTACAGAGTTATTCTAAAGTTATTTAACGAATTTCAGTTAGTATACGATTTTTATACTTCAGTGAAATTACTAAAATACATCTTCTGGCGTACAGCCTGCGAATTCACCTGACTTTAATCCTGCTGATTTTTGGTTATGAGGATATTTACAGATGACAGTGTTTTAGACGAAACGCAACACATTAGCAACTTCCGAAGATATACTAAGGAATAGTGTAAGCAGTTTTGAAAAAGTCTTTGCTACTAAAGTAGTATTTGCTGGTTCATAATAAATTCCGTTTCTTTCTGGTTCTGGATATTTTCTAATTGTTTAAATTAGTTAATTTATAATGAATTTAAGACAATTCAACATGTACAAGTAATGTTTAGAATAAACTTATATAATAATTACGCTTTTACCACACATTTGTTTTGCATATTTACATATTTCGCTACTCATCCGATATATTAAACTAAGTAACTTTACTAAGCCCTGGAAGATTTATAATACTACTTCAGTAAATGCAGGAAAGCGTTTTTAAAACTAAGCATGATTTATTGTTACTTACATTTTTACTTGGTTATTATTTAGTTCTACTTGGTAGGATTTAAATACACCTTGTATAAATTAACTGAATCGCCGGTGATTTATCTAAGTGTTTTAATATTTAACTAAAGAATTATGTATCAAATAGTAAATGTTGTTGTATGTAAAATGCCATAAACATCAAAGCTATTGCACTAATGAAATGTTTTTAAATGTGTATCAATTCATTAATTGATATGAATGATATCTATTAAGATACATAGGAATATCTAGGGACTATAGAAAAATTATTCATACACGTCTATGCAATAAAAATTGCTCGCCTTGGATTAGTTCACAGTCTGCGAATTTGCTTTCACTAACACGCGGTTTCTATGACTTTGTAATTGTCGGTTTGTTTAATCAAAGACAAGCGGGTTTTGTGCCAAAGGCGACAGCAATTAGGTTTCTTTTTATCGCACCCTATATTTAGGGGTTTATTAAATAGTATTCAGATACAGTTGAGTCAAAACCCCTTGAGAAGTGCAGGGGAGTGAAAACTGTTGTAATATTGCGGCCAGAGTACTACTGTAGGCGTAGCAATGTTTTTCAAGAGATGCAAAATGAAAATTAAATACTTACATATAACTTTTGAAAATGCAACATGATCATTGAAAACAGTTAGTTTAGCGGCTGCCACTGGTATTTTGGTAACTGTTTCGCTTATTCCAACTGATGATAGAAATTAGACTTCATCGAGAAATTCCAGCAGCCAAATCTATATCGACACACAAACCATTCCAATCAGAGACCGTCTTATCGAACTGCCATAGAAATACAACTTCCGTACCTTCTCCTAGGACAGGGGTCGTCAACCTCGTCAAGGGATCGGGCCACATGAGTAACCATTAAGTGGAAGCGGGCAGATAGGAGAGAACGTCATGCTGTACCTCTAAGAAACTGGTTTTTTAAGTTTACCTATAACACCAATGACGCTATCTTAACCCTTGAGGCGGGAGCTAGTATATTTTTTAATCAAAGAAATCTTGAATCCGCTCTTGCTGGAAGGGCATTGAAGCCGGGGTGTTGAGGCTGCAGGTATGTACCCTCCATTCAGTGTGCCAGCTGGTGTTGGCACTAACTAATCTTTCGGTGAGTACCCGCGAGCTATTGGGATTGTGGCAGATTCTAGTAGACCACGTCACAGATTCACTATTATACAATGAGTGTTGCGATTAGTGAAACCAATCGAAATAACCCTCGAAACAAACCCCTGCGAAATTTTCCTTTCTGGTCGTGTTAGGAAATTATTTCCTAGTTAGTCATAATTTTATGTTATGTTATTCAATTTCATATTGTTTTGTTTAAATGATCCGATATTAAAATAGAGAACGATAGAAAGTACTGTAAGCTGGTCTAATAAGGAAACCGTAAATCGGGTAAGAGTAAATTATGAGTGTTTTGCGGGCAGTGACGGCTTCTACTGCCATGAAGATAATTTTCCTGAGAAGTACTAAAAATTGATATATTGGACTGGTAAAATTGACAGCCGCAATGGGTCGATAAGGTTTCTTACAAATTATTACGCTACGCTACGTGGGCCTTGGGTTGTCGACCTCTGCTAGTGGTATCCTCATCGCCCTAGAAGCTTTCTAAAACTACCACAAACCCCTAAACTGAAAATTTATCTTTGTTATCTTCTCACTGTACCCGGACCACTCAAACAACCTCATGTTGTACTGAAAAATACTCCACTGTCAGTGAGGTAACACACATTACACTAAATTTATTTTTCAAATTTCATAAAATTTACAACAAGCGACCTAGAAGCAATGGATACCGAACCCACCATGAACGGAAAACCCAGGAATCAGCACTAGAACACTAACCATCCAGTATCAAACTACCAGGACGACATTGTCCCTACAGGAAAAAAGAAGAATTAAGGCTAAAAAGGCCAGAAGCCTAGAACGGCTGATCCACCAATTATAATTAGTTTTCGATAATAAAATGTATTATCTCAAGTAAGAAATGAATGAAGGTTTTTTTAAAGAATCATGATGATTCTCGTCCCACCCCGATTACCTCGAATAAGCACCCGAAGCGCTATACAACGAGTATAATATGCCCCATCCTTTAAACCCCCTCCAATTATGCTACCGAGCCACCACCGTTGCTCCAGCATTAATTGGAATCCTGGCTACAACGGGAGTCGAACTAAGGTCGACAAGTTGAAAGGTGGATTCTCCATCCACTGCGCCACGCAGTCGCGTAAATAAAGTAAAAACGTGATTTAATATTTTACTCTTGACGTGTCATACACTATTGCTGTTTAGCCTTCTCTTTTTTTCTGTCTATATATTTCTAGATTTTTCATAAAACGGTAAACTGATAAAATTGTATGGATGTCAAATAATAGAAGTTATGACATTCTTTTAGATCCATCATATGGTAGTTGCGATAAGCTTATCAACCAGAAATAGATCGAAACTAAAGAAATAAACGAGCAAATACCAATGTTTTTGGGAGAGCTGACATCGGCATTGCTGTTGATTGTTGTTTACTTCTTTGATAAGCGTCTTGTACATGCACGTGTGTTAAAAATTTCATGAGTTTTATGCTACGTACACACGCAGACACCTAAATGTCGACACTTGTGTCTAGATTGCTCTACGGTGTGTTCACACTGCGTGGTGTATTTGTGGAAACTATTGCGTAGAGCAGTGTCACTAGATACAACGCTAGACTGAAGTTGCTAGACTTCTCTACCATGTATCCACACGTGCCTTGAACAGTAGACACAGACACTTTAAAATAGAACCTATATTTTTTGACCATGTCAAGAACAAGCCGTCGTTTAGCGGCCGCAGTGTTTATGAATTGTATTTAAAAAAAGAAAAGTTATGAAAAGCGAACTTGGTTAACTGGGAATTGGATTAAAGAGTGGATCATAAAGAGAAATGCGTCACTATTTTCTGAAATGAATTTTATAAAAAATAAATTTAGAAATAGGATGACGGACGAATCAAGCTCTGCATGCGTACTTTTAAAAATAACAAAGTACATATAATCCAGATATGAAATCCTTAACATCTCATATGCAGCAACACATTAAAAACAAATGTTTATGTCTATTTGTAAAATATTTAAATTACTCTTAATAAATTATAACAGATGTAATTTTTAAAATCATAC
>JABXWE010045536.1:0-12019 GCA_014611495.1 Limonius californicus
ATTACAATAATTGGTTCAGAACCTTCTGAGTTTTATTTTTTATTTTTTCCGAAACGAGTAGGGGGAAAGGTTGCTCCTCCCGAATAGAATTTTCTAAGAGCTTTTCAATGAGATATCACAAAGTGGGTGTTACCATTTAAAATTTCTGTTTGGGTACCTAGAGCCTTAGAGGTTGAATGAAGAAGGTTACCTTATGAGTCACTATTCTCCGTCCAAGTTGTAGAAACAGTTTCTAGAAAGTTTCAATACCTCTTTTACTTCCAGAGATATAACCCATTGTTCGTTTTTAAATTGACACCTGTATAATGTTTACATAGACGTTCTAAAATTCCAAGATGTAAATTGATTCACATCAAGTTCTTAATTGCCTAGAGATTTTCTTAATTGCTGTAATGCCTGTAAAGCATTTTCGGTTGAAATAATTCTATCAATATATCTCCAAAGTAAGACTCATTTTATTGTGTATAAGTTCCTACTATGTTATAGGTACAGATCTTGGTTAAAGAACGTTGGCAGAAGAATGTTATCACTTTGACATATATTTAAGCAACATTCAACACCTTATTTTATAAACAATTTTTTTTGCAAGCAAAAAGGATAGTAAGTGATTGTACTAATTGATAGGCAAATAAGTCTGCCACAGGAAGTAGTCATTTGGAACAGCTATTTAATAACTTGTTAATCATTTAAGTGTCATAATTTTACTAGTTTAGTTTTTACTTTACTATACTATTGATATAAAAAATAATAATTATTTAAAAAACAAATTTTGGAGTTTTAACGAAACTACGTATTTTGAACTTCTACGATCTCAAAAAGAATTTTAACGTATGCGTGATGTTGGTTTGTATGTAACTACATTAATGTGTGAATGTGTATATGTATAAGACCACTTTAGGGTCCAATTCGGATGAAAATTTTAAAATAAGAATTTCTAATCTGAAGCAAAATTTAGAGATGTTTATTTTATAATTTTGTGTTGTTGTAGTGCATTTTTCCATATTTCCTTTTGCATTCAAACCGCTACGACTGCTTACTTAAAAACCAATACTTAAATACACATTAGTTGTATGTTATTTTAAATTTTCCAAAAAATAAGTAACTGGAACGGATTACCATAAAAGCATAAAAATGTAGAGAAAATATACAATGCTGTCGTAAAATGTCCTCCCCCCCCCTACTAGCTTTTGAACGACTTGATATTTCTTTGTCGACTGACACCTCATTCGAAAGGTCTCTTTGAGTAGAGTATATTTCAAAATTTTATAGATTCAAAAACAAATGACAAACTTCCGAATTATCTGTTTCTGATATTAAGCAAAACGCTAAAAAATGTAGGAGGCGAGACAATATAAGTAAAACAAGCGAAATAATTAGTCTCTCTGTTCTGTCACTTTAATTCAGTGATTCTGTTTGCTCACGTTTGAATATTGAGTGTTAAAACCGCTGATACTAACAATAATTATGGCGAATGTTCGAACTTTGCAGGAATAAACTGAAGCAGTTTTTATTTTTGCTGAAGCCAATCGAAACTTCACGAAGCCGAAAGAATATTTAATGAACGTTTTCCCGACCGTTCTATTTCGAGGTCGTATTTGAGAGAACTTGTGCAAAAATGTATTTACACTGGAAGTGTGCAAAACAGGAAAAACCCTGGACGACCCGCAATTTCAGAAGACAAACGAATTCAGATAGTCGATGAAATGGTAGTACATTCTCAGCAATCGACTTCACATGTAGCTGCGATATGTGATGTATCGGTGATTACTGTCAAAAAGTTTTTAAAACGGCATAAGTTCCGCCCATACAAAATGAAGATTTTCCACCATTTGGTTGAAGATGATCCGGATAGACGCATTGAATTTTGTGGGGTCATGACCCAAAACAATGAATAAACCCATCCTATCTTCGCAATATCTGTTTTAGTGATGAATGCACATTTTTTTTAAATGGGTTTGTTAACAGACAAAATATAAGATAATGGTGCGATGAAAATTCCCCTATTTTCCGGGAAGGTCACACCTAATTTCAGCAAAAATTGAATGTGTAGATAGGAATACTTGGCGGCCATATCGTAGGTCCCTTATTTATCGACGGAAACCTTACTAGGGAATTGTACTTGAACATGCTGGAAATCCTCATCCGTTAATATCCGGTAATAGTTGAGATTGCAGAAAATAATCCAAACGAATTTGATATGGCTATCATATTCCAGCAAGATGGCGCTCCTCCGTATCTTAGCAGACAAGTTCGAAATTATCTCTATACAACGTATCCTCGACGATGGATTGGTCGTCGTGGTCCAACAGAATGGCCTTCGCGATCCCCTGACCTGACTCCGTTGGACTTTTTTTGTGGGGGTATCATAAATCGAAAGTTTTTCAACAGAACTCGATTCCCTTTTGGATTTACGACGTAAAATATTAGAGGCTTGTGCAAATATCGGAGTTGAAACATTCCAGAAAGTACGGGAAGAGATATTAAATAGGTTTTTCTATCGCCAAGAAGTTCAAGGAGCACACTTTGAACATTTATTAAAATAGTATTACTATTCAGTTTTTGTTGTATAAAATAAGTTTTGTTGTGTTTTAGAATCTTCTTGTTCTTATTCATTTTTCAATGGTGAACATTACGAAAGTATACCTTTTTTGCTTTAATAGGTAGGGGAAACCGGGGTAAGTTGCAACACGGGTAAGTTGCAACACTTCCAATAATCTGAACCAAAACTATAATTTATTATGTCTTAAATACACACAGAGTTGAGAATTAATACCATCAATTCTCACCAGAGAGCGCGACGCTATTGGATAGTGTTTAACAATGCTGTACAGTGAAATGTGTTTTATGGTGTTTTGGTGAAATATTTTGTGCCACGTTTGAAGTCAACTATCTTCATTTCATCTGAGTTTCAGAGAATCATCTTACTGGTAAGTTGTAGTATACATATGCATGTTTACGAACATAGAAGGAATTTATTATGCTTTACCAGACTATAAGAATTTTTGAGGTCAGAATAATAAATCGTCCCTCGAGGTAAATTGCAACAGTTGTTAAGGGGTAAGTTGCAACGTGCGTTGCAACTTACCTCCTATATGGTTTTGTATTGCAAGCTTATTTTTTTTCCAGATCATGAGAAAATATAAGAGAAAAACCGACAGAGGTATGACGCCAGCTGATGTCGTGAAACGGGCTGCTAATTTAGTTTTAGAAAATGAAGGACACAAAGACTTTTCTGTAAGAAAAATTGCAAAAGACTTTGGCATCCATTATTCTACATTATCCAGATACATTTTTAAAACTAAAAAATTTCGTGAGACTCGAAACACGGTAGAAATGCCACAATATGGATATGCAAAAATAAGAAAGGTGTTTACGGATGAACAAGAGAGTAGTTTAGTTCAGTACATCAAACGTAGCAGCGATATTATGTTTGGACTTACTCCTGTTAGTGTTCGACTACTAGCATATCAATGTGCCGTTCTGCATAATATTAAAATGCCTTCTTCGTGGAACGAGAACAAACGGGCGGGTGTTGAGTGGTTAAACTTATTTCTTAAACGACATTCTGGTTTATCTATCCGCCAACCAGAAGCCACTAGCCTAGCGAGGGCAACAAGTTTCAACCGCACAAATGTAACTATGTTTTTTGACAAATTGTCGGACGTTTTATCACGCCATCAATTTGAAGCTTCTGGAATATGGAACATGGACGAAACTGGCGTTTCAACAGTTCTGCGCCCAAGAAAAATACTTGCTGCGAAAGGTAGGAAGCAAGTGGGCGCAATTACTTCCGCAGAACGAGGTGAAATGATCACCGTAGCAGTTGCGATTAATGCTCAGGGTAACACAATTCCACCGATGTTTATCTTCCCGAGAAAACGATTTAGAGATCACTTTATTCGAGATGGCCCCACCGGATGTATTGGTGTCGCCAACGGATCCGGATGGATGCAGGAAAATTCTTTTTACGTTTTTATGCAACATTTTATTAAGCATTCCAAACCTTCAAAGGAAGCTCCAGTAATTTTGTTATTGGACAATCATTCATCACACTTAAGTTGTAAAGTGCTTAACCTTTGTAAAGACAGTGGAGTCATTATGATCTCATTCCCACCACACTGCTCACACAAACTGCAGCCCTTGGATTTGACAGTATTTGGACCCTTTAAAAAATATTGCAGTTCGGGTATTAGTGCATGGTTAAAAAGTAATCCTGGTAAAACCTTAACCATTTTTGATTTACCATCAATTATAAAGCATGCTTTTCTAAATGCTGCAAACCCAAAAAATATAATTTCTGGGTTTACAAGTGCTGGCATATTTCCTTTAAATCCCATAATTTTTGATGAGAGCGAGTTCGCACCAGCGTTTGTTACAGACAGACCTGAACCTGTAGAAACACACGATAACTCAGATGGTGTACGACAAGAAGAAGAAATACATCACCCAATAATTGTGAGACCAAGCACATCAACTGCAAATAATGACACAGATACCACAGTAAGAGTTGGACCAACCCCTACGCCAAGCACGTCGAAATCTGATAATGATTTAAGACGAGTAGAAGAAATTGAACGGCCACGATTAAGCACACCAAAACATTTTCTCCAGAAGTTTTGAGACCATTCCCTAAAGCTGCTCCACGGTCAATTGCAAATAATAGAGGGAGGAAACGAAGAAAGGCAGCTATTCTGACAGATACACCTGAGAAGCAAGCCTTGGAGAATGAAGAAGAGCTTCGAAATGATAAAAAGAAAAAAAGTTCTGACAAAGTACCGCAATCCAAACAAAATAAAAAACATATTGTTAAAAAAGGACCTGAAGTCAGAAAGTTGGTAGCTGACTCTTCAGATGAAGAACCATTAATCAAGAAAATTGTAGAAAAGAAGATGGCCAAGAACAATAATAGGAAAAAGGCAGTTCATACATCTTCTTCAGAAGAAGACGATACACTCTGCTTGGTATGTGGTGATATTTATGAAAAATGTAATGCAACTGAAGATTGGTTACAGTGTACTCAATGTAAAATGTGGGCTCACGCAAAGTGCGCAAAAAATAATCCTTATTATGTGTGCGTAAACTGTCTTTCTGAATATTCCGAAGAGTCTGAGTAATCTGTTGCAACATTCCCCTCTCACTGTTGCAAGTTACCCCTTAAGCGGGGCATGTTGCAACACATGACAACTTTTTTTTGAAAATATGTATTATTTGTATTTTGTTAAGTTAAGCATTAATATTGGCTTATTATGTTCCTAAAATATGAATTTATCTATTGTATGGTTTAAGCATTATATTGTTCATTAAATGCAATTTAAAAATATATGTAGGTATGTAAATTTTGTTGCAACTTACCCCGGTCTCCCCTACTTAGTTTTTTCCATAAACTTGTTATATTCAATCATCTGTCATTTTTTTGATGAATATTTTTTAATAAACTCAAGGTTCAGACACAGATTTTATATTTTGAAGAAATCCATATTTTCAATACGAGCTCTTCAAATTTTACTGCATATTTTCTAATTTATTAGCGAATTATTAAAATACTGATACTGCCTAACTAGTTTATATAAATCGTTATTAAAAGATTACGGCTTTTTAACTTTAATCTAAAATGGATGTTACGTATTGGAGTTGTTGATTTTTAAAACTAAACTCACAAATATAGTATTCTTTGTGCCACATGGAAAAGTAAATTCATTAATCCTATTCAGTGGAAGCTACAAAAATATGACTGTAGCGGTAGCATAGTATAAAGTCTTGTATCATAAATTAAGGAAAATTAAAGTTAGACGTATTCTTTTGTAATATTTGTTTGCTACTCGCTGCCTATAACAGAAATGTGCTTAAAGAAGCAATAGATATTTTATATCGTAATGCAAGCCTGGTAGAAAAAGCTATGTTACAAAAATGCAAATTAGGGCAATAACCTGCAGCAGTATATGCTACACTATATTATTTGAATTTAAACTAATATTAATATTTGATTGGACAGCCCTTGTTCTTGGCTAATTTTTGTATTTTAGTCAAGAAATTTATCAGGTCTCTTAGTTCTTCGTTCGAAATATTGCAAAACTAGACATAAATTATAAATTCGATTAATTCTGTTTTTTATGAGTTTTCTTTTCTTTTTCCACAAGTTCTCTATTAGGTTCTAGTATGGGAATTAAGCTGAACATCTTATCCTGTCGATTATGTTGTTCGCCATTCATGATTTAATCATTTTTGTTCTACAGTAAGCTGCATCATTGTCCTGGAATATAGATCTTTTCCTCAAACAAGATTTTCTCACTAGATACTATCTTATTGTTACAGCAGTACTTTAGCGTATTTTGTAGCATTTACCGTCCCAGAGGCTACATCTAGTCGACAAAAATGGTGTTACAATTTTTGGAAGTAAATAGTTTGATAATAATTCTACCTCAGGAAACTTTCTGATTATTGATGTTAACAGTTAAAATGTTAAATAACACCTACTACCACTGATCTGTGGTGCCAATCTCATGTTCATTGGGCTAAAGCAAACAGTGGCGTCTTGGCTTCCTCTACTTTGTGACTCTACATCCTCTAAATCCAAAACTAAACCATCTTGGGCTCTCAGTGAAATTGCTTACGATTTGGACGATAACTTGATTGAATCGGTGTAATTAAGACTTCTATCTACCAATCGTGTTCGTCTTAACACAACCTCATCTCGAATTCAGATTTCCCATGAATGAATTAATAGATAATTTATTACGGCAATCCTCTAAGGAAGCCTTATTTTAATATACTGTATTTACGTAGAATTTTATAAAGATAAGTATTAATGACGTAAATACAATCACAATTTAATGCAATTAGCGCATTATTGTTATTTTTGGAAAGGAAATATATAAACCTCAACCGTAATCAATATAATTTTCTGATTTCTTACTATAACAAAATACTCTATGAGTTTGTAGTCTATGTGTCTAGTGACACCGTTGATTGAAGTATTATTATTTATTATTTATTATTATTAATATTTCAATCAACGCTGTCACTAGATAATGCTGAAAAATAAACATTTCAACTATACGCTAGAAAAAGCTACAAAAGGAACATGTTCTAATGTCGGTTCCTTTTGAAACACATGGAAAAAATGTTAACTTCTTAAAAAAGTAACCAGCGAAAAAATATATTAAAGATCGTAAATCTACGTAAAAGAATGTCTCACAAACATTAAAATTATTTAAATATAAAACAAATAATAAGTAATATTAAAATTAACTACGAAAGAAAAACACTTCAAATTTTGTTTTTAGATCTACTGGAAATATGCAAAATATTTACAATATTAATGTGGATCCTAGTATTCCTTGAAATGATTTCTTATTCTTTGAGTTTACGAAATCCCGTTGCTTAAGCGATTTTCACATACGCTGCATACGACAAACGCGCTTCCACATTCCTCAAAAATAGGTAATAATAACGGATGTGTAATGAATTTGGACATGGATGGAGATTATTAGGGAGTCCTTTGCCCCAGAGCGGTGCTCTTCGTGGTTTCCTTTCAAGTTCCTCCGATGGGGGTTAAGGGACCCAGTTTGAGGGGTGGCGTGTTGTGGTCGCGTGACGGGTCTGGCGCACGCCCGTGGCGCCAGGGGGCCCGCGGATACAGACGCAAAATGCGGCACACATAGCGATACATTCAGTCATTCTGTAGGAAGTTTCACATTCGTCCTTTTAAGGACCAAGATCATGAAATTTTTGATGTTCCGTGAAACAATTTTTTATAGATGTTATGATGCCAGTGGCGTAACAGAAGAAACCAACATCTAGTTCAGAATATATACATACCAAGAATTGTAAGTATTAAGTATAAAAGTTCCATATAACATTTCAAATTGTCGTACCTGCATACACAGAATTACATTGAAAACAATGTAATTAGTAAATGCCCGATACAAATAAATAATCTTATCTTTGGAAGCAATTCAATATATTCAAAGTGTTTTAATGATTTACGTATATTATGTAAAACTTAAAAGCTACCCTTATATTTTTGAATTTGATTTATCGAATGAACTGTTCAAAATAAACTTAAATTTCTTTTAGAATTGGAAGATAGTTTCCTTAGTTCACCAGTTTTTACTTTTCCAGGAAACCGCTAAGGCAAATGAAAGTCTATTCTATGCAGTTGAAGTTAAAGAGCCTGAGCGTTAGATGATTGGATGGTAACAAACAAAATAGGTAGCTGTATATGATAATACACCTTCAAAATTTAAAGTTTTGCCATTTTAACATACAGTAAAGTTTGATTTTTTTAATTTAAATTGTAGTAAAATCTTGTATTTATATGGTAAACTGTTTCTAAGTAAATAGAATATAAACCTGTAATTTCAGCAATTAGTAAACAGTTGAACTCGGATAACATAAGCTCGGGTACAAGACTCGGATATAACGAATGCCTACCAAAGAAGATATTTCTACTTGCAGCAATAACTCCCTTGGATTAAACATAGCATGCGTAACACACGAAATATTTAAATCAAAGTAAAAAATATTTGTAGCATGGGGAATTTAAAATTTACATTACGAAAACATCTAACGATCGGCCAATGATTGAAAATCAAGCTGCCAAAACGCCAACTCTAAAATGTATGTCTGTACATCTATGTATGCAATTCCTTTTTTACAGAAGCCATAGGATATTTTAGATTTTGTTTTGAGTTTGAAACTGCTTCCTGTTGCTGAAGATGAACATGATATTTTAAACTTCAATACTGTAAGTATTAATAAGTTTCCCGGATATTACGTTCAATGGATACAACTAGTAAATATTGCTAGTCCCAAAGATATCCTTATTAACAAGTGGAACGGTAGTTGTAAATTCTTTTCTGGCTTCACGTCATAAAATTTAACCGAAACCGTTTTCCGCAAATAGATATTTAAAAATTTCAAAAGGGTACACAATTTTACAATCATCAATTTACAATGACGATTACATTGTTTTCTAATCAAACCAGTTCAGGTATTGGTTTTGAAGCAACCGGGTGTAGCTTTCGAAATGTTCAAAAAATCATAGTAACCTACATTTGAAGGCTAGAATTAAGCATTTAGCTTAAAAAGCTAAGCAACTCTACAGGTACAAAATGTCAAATCGTAGTCTTTAAACCAATTCTACCATAAGGAAATGTTTCTAAAGAAATCGTTTTCAATTCGCCAGTTACATGTTTCTTAACGTCTGCAACATCCTGAAATTGTTTAGCTTTCAAAACAGTTTTGACTTTAGGAAAACGAATATTCTGCTGGTGCTAAGTCAGGTAAACAGGGTGGCTGAAAAATCTAAACTACGATGTGTTTTATGAGAAATGACTACAATCAGCGTAGAATGAGAAAGGGCATTATCATACAAGAATTACCCTTTTACCAAAATTACAGCCACATTCGAGCAATATCCTGCAATTTATGTATCTACTCATCATTTCAACGTAGAATTATTTATTGTTTTTTAGGTACAAATTGTCTATAGATCACACCCAAATCGAAGAAGGTAATCACCATGGTTGTGATTTTGGATATTTAAAAACGAAAGATTTTTGAGTCTTGGTTATTGCATTGTCACGTTTCCTTTCCGTTTTCACTAATCCATAAGATTGAGCAGTATGAACTTGGCACAAATTTTCCTCTTTCCCAAATGTTCTATTAAAGTTTGTCGAATCGGCTTCTCATTAATGTAAGCCTCATCTACCGTCATTCAGAGTGACGTTCGGCTATTTTTTGTCACAATCCTCAAGTCCATTTTCGAAACATTTAACCCACTCAAACACACTACTACGATTTAATGTCTTGCTTTCGTATAGAGTTTTATTAACAGCGCAATTTATTATTCACTCGTTGCTCCATGACGACTGAAAAAAGCACGATGAATGCGCCAGCGTCCTAGAGAGAAACTAACAGCTGTGTGATGTTCAATGGACCATCATATGTTAATAAAACTGTGAACTATCATATGTTACTTTACTTTTGGTTTAATTCAACGGGTCTCCAGTGCTGTAGCTATTGCTGTTGCAAGACGAGAAATAATACGACTCTTGTCTCGTTTCGAAATTGTGAGACGAGAAACGGTTAATTTCTCGTCTCGTTTCCACTCTAGTGCGAGAATCCTGAATTTCTTGCCGGGAAATTACCGTCTACATTATATATATTCTTGAAATACACAGGCATTTAGGTAGCATACAAATTAAAAATACTAACGAAAAAGTTATTGTTGAGTGGTAATTAGACTTAAATACATTCATTTATGTCAGTGTCTATATTAAATTAAAACTTACCCAATTAGAAAGTATTATATTAACAAATTTGTTTTGCAAACACTGTTAATGCGTGTGATATTTTAACGTGTATGTATGAACATGCTTCTTTGCAGAAAGAATTACAATGAACCGCCCTTATAGATAATTCTTTTAAACGTTAAGACATTTCAAGGTACGTCAGCGTGCTTACAAAAGTAGTATATCCTTGGACCATAAATTTTGGATAGGCAGTTTTACTTCCATTCTCTAAATCAGTTATTTGAATGCTCGTATAATATACCTACTGGGAATTATAGAAAGTCAATTTCAAAATTAGAGAGACTTTGGAAAATCTAAACTGTTTTTACCAGCATTGTAAGCATATCCAATAATATCTAAGGGTAGCTAATTATTCATTGACAAAATTAGCGAAAGCATTATATTATAGTAGATAAAAAAAATGGCATCACCGAACAATGGTAGTAACTAGAAAGTAGCTATCAAAAAGAAATTTCCCGAAAATAAAATGATTACACGACATTAAAATGCTTGTTTGGTGTGAAATGTTCTTCTTTTAACGTATGATTTTAACATCTATTAAGCACTGCATTAAACAATCTCCAAACAACGAGGGTCTCGCCGAGAAATTCTTGTCTTTTCTTGTTCCTCCTAATGTTATTTTCCGTCGAAAACGTGAGACGAGAAATAGAGAGTTAGAGAGTTTTGTCTCGATTTTCGCAAGCCCGACGCGGGGAGACGAGAAACCTCTCGTTCTTGGGGGGGGGGGGAGCACTAGCTGCAGAATCAATCCGGAAACTAAACTGCCCCACCTCGTATGTACAGGGAATTACACAGTAATATAGGCACATACAAACCCACAACATACCTATTTTAAAAACATTTTTGGGAACCTAAAGTTCAAATCGTTCTAACATCATGTTGGATCACGCTACTTCCTGTAAAAATTCACTATATTAACTGTTTCTAACAGTAGCCTGTGGAAAAGGAAGCAAATGGTTATTTTAATCCGTAGATTTAAAAATGATGTAGCTATATTATATTCTATTCATGTAAAATAGTACGATACTTTCAATCGGCAATGTTTGTATAGTAATACTTACGAGCGTACTTTGTATACATTGTGTCTCCGTTTTGTATATTTTACTACTTTCAGCAGGATAACATTTTAAGAAAAATCCTCTTTATATATTATTTAAAGCTACTACTACTACGATATCCATTACATGTACGGTTTTTGTGATAGAAACTCAGTAGCAGCTGCTCGAGAATATGGGTTGAGATTTCCAAATCGGCGCCTACCAGACCGACGAGGTTTTCCAACGAGTGCGCAACCACCTACGTGAAAACGGAACTTTCCCGAAACCGTCGATTGAGCGTCCAATACAGGAAGTACTGGACAATGAGGACAACATACTGCGAGAAATTGATAATAATTCCAGCATCTCTGTTTGTCGTGTATCCGCATAAGTTAATGTACCACGAATGGGAGTTTGGAGAACATGAAAACGTCATGGTTTATAGCCATTTCATATCCAGCCTGTTCAGGCTCTTTTACCTACAGATTTCGCTAATCGTATGGAATTTTATCGCTAGATCATTCAAAATCGAAACCTACGTAATAGAATTTTTTTACGAATGAGGCCACATTTACAAGGAATGGATTAATGAACAGGAAGAACAGCCACTCTTGGGGTTTGAAGAATCCGCACGAAATCACTCTATCAAATTATCAACATAGGTTT
>JABXWE010045538.1:0-10540 GCA_014611495.1 Limonius californicus
TATATAATTGAATAATAATCAAGCTAAAAAATTATACAATTCATATTTTTAGTTTTAGTGTGGAAAAGTAGAAATAAGTAACCGTAATTAAGCCTGCTCGATTCCAAATTATAAAAACTGATATTAATAAATTAGCTGTACATGCGACCCCATCACACAAAACAAGTGAAATATGTTAATTTGTAGTTTATTTTTTAGTATCTTCTTGAACTACAAATTCATTCGAATACTACTCAAATTATATACAGACACAAACCCTATACCGATGACCAGGCGAACAAGGAAACAAAAGTAATCCGAGAAGCTTCTATCATTCGAATGAATTATTAGCAGTTCGGATATGCATGCATAACCGAATATATTCAATTGTTTCATTCGAGATGCGCGCGTCGCTACGATCTTATTCGAGAAGTACTTATTATTCGATTGAATTATTAGCATTTTGGATATGCATGCATAACCAAATATATCCAACTGGTTCATTCGAGATGCGCGCGTCGCTACGAACGTATTCGAAAAGTTTTTATCATTCGAATGAATTATTAGCATCTCGGTGATGCATGCATAACCGAATAGTTCCAATTGTTTCATTCGAGATGCACGAACGTATTAGAGAAGCTTTTATCATTCGAATGAATTATTAGCATCTCGGTGATGCATGTGTAATCGATTATTTCCACTTGTTTTATTCGAGATGCTCGCGTCACTAACCGAAAGTAGTTCGGGAAGTTTTTATCTTTCGAATGAATTACTCGCATCTGGACATATCTTGGAATATATGCATAATCGAATGATTTCATTCGATATAAGCCCATCACTTGCCAGTATCACGACTTGACTGTGCAAGATAGGTTTACACATTCATTGCTGGTATGAATTCCACAGCTGTTGAGTACTTTCTTCCTACATCTACAATTAACAATTGAACCTGTTATATTATTCTGAACTTCTTAACAATGTATGCCCAAACATCAGTGGCACCACTTATAGGTGACTCCCAACGTCATATATATCAAATAAATAAATATAAAATCTTATAATTAAATAAAAATAAATTTTGACTTCTATTGTGTTACAGTTGTCCAACTCTAAGTTATACTACCAAATATCAACGAAATTGGTATCAAGTATTATAGATAATAATAAGATTATTATTATTACAAATTCAAATGATTACAAATTTAATTAAAAATTTACAATTAGAAATTGAGAATTACTAATAATTAGAGCTAGGATAGTTAGGCAAATTGCTTTTTTAATAAATGGAAGGATTAAAGGCAGACCCAATTTTAAATCCGTTTTAGAATGCGTCTTCATCTTCAACAGCCTTTCCGTCCCACTGCTGGGCATCGGCCTCTTCTCTGCCACGTGTTTCTCCTCAGCGCTAAGGTAGAAACACGGGGGACCTACACTTTAACGTCGAATCCGAACGACAGAAATTCCAGAGAAGGTTTTTAGCATTAAGATCCCACGGTTGCAAGCCGAATTGGGAAACTGTGTGTGGTGGGTTGCAGACAAGATTTTTATAAATCTGCATAGTTCTGCTTAGGTTTCGAATCCAAGCCAGAATCGACGTTTTATTCAGAAAGCGAGCGCTCTACCAACTGATGCGTACAATTCAAAAAAGCAAATTTTATTTTTTTTTGCGTCGTTTTTAGGATTCTGCCTTTTTTGAGGAATTTCCTATTTTTCTTGCCTTTTCGTGCCTTTCATGGTATATTAAATTAGAATTTACAGAAATTTAATTCATAAATTTTCAATTAAAAAAAATTTGTGCTACCAATTTTCCAAGAAAAATGCACATTTTAAATTTCTGAAATAAATTGTAGAAAATATTATTCCCAAGCACTTAAAGGTATAGTTTTAGTGGGGTTTATCCTTTATTGTTACCGGCTGAAAATTTCTCAGAAGGATTATTTTCTTGAGATTAATTTTAATGAGGGGACCAGTATTGTCAGGAGAAAGTTTTCTACTGAATCAGCCAGTTTGTCACCATATTCGAACGTGTTAACATTGTGATTTGTAAATTGTATCGACTGTATTTCAAGTGATTTTGAATTTAAAAAATGCCAGCAGACAAGCAATCAAGAAGTGCCTACTATAGCTAGTGGGCAAAGTTAGATTCTAATTTAACCTATTTTAATTTTGCCTTTTTGTTTCGTTCTTGCCTTTTTTTACTTTATTTTTTCCTTTTTAGTGCTTTTTTAAATCTTTTTTTGCCTTTTTGCCTGCCTTTCTCGAGACTTTATTTTGCCTAACTATCCTAGCTCTACTAATAATATTTATAAATAATAATAAACGTACACATCCACACAGACAAGGCCTGTACTTGGGGTCGATTTTAACTAACATTTTCTCTAGAATCAATATAATTAAAAGATTTTTGTCCAATACTTTTTCCAGAAGAAAAGATGTTAATGTTATTTATTCTCGAGTCATCGTGGTGAACATATTCGGTTACATTTTTTTTTGATATTGTTTGGTTGTGACTTTAAAAAAATTATTGTTTGATATCTAAGATTTTAACATCTTGATATTGTACATGGGATGAATATGTATTTTCTTTGTGGAAAATTATTTTTAAAAACTTTATACTTTGTAAGAATTTTTTAAGTAACTGTCAGTAGCATTACTCCATCCAAGTAAACGAGATTGTACTGAAGAATAATAAACTGTTTTGATTTCCCATAAATTCTAAAACTTCTTCAAGTATTTAAATCTATGAATGTAAGATTATTTAAAATAATTCTTGTAAGAAAATTCTATCTTGGATGAGCATTCATAATAATACCTAATTTGTTATGATTCATGACAGTTAGCATTAATAATCTGGCGATGAATTGCTATCTCATCCACACGGTATAAATTTAGTTTCTTCATAATTTATCGCTAATAACTTGTGATTGAATGGATCAATTATCTTGTTAAGGTCTGCTTCGACACAATACTTTAAACTTTACCAAGAAGTACTTTTTTAAAAATCACAGTCTGATCTGCAAAGCTCATGATCTTACCAAGGCTTTCTACTTCCAGTATGTCATTCACATGTCATTCACATACAATGTAAAAGTATTGGCACAAGAATTGTGCCCTGCGGACCTCCATCCTGAATAACTTTTTTGTCACTTAAATTAGATTCTATTTTAACAGATTGTGTTCTATTATTTAAGGAACTTTTCATGATTTCGTACGAGATTATCCTAAAACCCAGATCATAGAGGGCCTATAGTAAATGTTCGTGACTGATGGTATCGAAAGCCTTGGCAAGATCCAAAAATACACACCAGTCATTTTAGTCAAGAACTTTGTAAATTTCATATGTTAGTTCACAAATAGCATCTTCACTAGATATCCCTACTCTAAAACCCAATTGATGTTTTGAAAAAATATTGTGTTTTCTGGCATATTCTGTAATTCCGATTTTCATTATTTTTTCTAGTATTTTGGTTTAGTTTGTAGTTAATGAAATAGGTCAATAATTGGATGGGTTGGTTACATTGCTATTTTCATAAAGCGGTTGAACAGTAGCTACTTTCAATATTGAGCGAAAGACACCGGTTTCAAATACTTTGTTGAAAATATGAAAGTTAACTCACTAAACGTTCTTTTAGGACGACAAAGAATAACTAAATCTTGATACATTATCTTGTTGTATAAATAACTTTGAACCAACATATTTTTCAGTCAAGCAAATTACGGAAAATACCAAAGTTATATACTTAACCATTTATAAATTTTTCGTTTCGGTACCGGGTGTCGTAAAAGTAAGTAACCAAAACAATATTAAGAAGTAGAAAATGAATTAACAATTACTGATTCTTTAAAAAACTTATGGTCCAAACAGTTTAGTTAAGAAATTACAGCCCCCTAAATGGTGGACCCTGCACTTAATTTTGGGACATCCTGTATAGTGGCCTTATATGTAGTTGAACCTACATTTAAAATAAAATTAAAATATTCTGAACACCCTTTTTTGTCACAGGTGTTTATATGGAATTAATCTTCCTCTCTGAATCTGAAAACTGTTATATAGCACTTGTAAGAACAAGAAGTAATACAAACCAAACAGTATTTTCAAAACTATTACTGAAAAATGTTGAGTGGTATTTAAACATATAAATGCAACAAATACATATTGTTTTTCTAAAAATTCGAAATAGTTTTGAAATTGTTTGGTGTTTAATATTTCATTTTTCTCCTAACAGTTTAACAAAGTCATTTTTAAATAACATTTACTTTTCGTAAAACTGTAAACGTTCAAAATCTTAATAAATGGAATGGAAATTGCTATATTTCTTTTCGTTATTACAAGAACATATAAATCTTCCTTTAACCGTTTTCCCAATGCGATAGATCACGCAAAAAGAAATCAGTTTAACAAAATTTTGATTAAGTCAAATAGGTCTCAATAGACCGAGATGTCAAGGGTTAGTCCGGGCTGGTTCAATATATCATCTGTTTACATAGTTTACTGTTGGGCTTATCCCTATTATAAATTTCCATTAGTTAAGAAAAACATAACGGTGCGCACTTCGATATATTTCCTGATTTAAATAACACTCCTGCAACCTGAATACAAAAGCTATTATTCTGTATGTTAATCAGAGTTTTATAATTTATTTGTTAAATGCCAAGAGTTGTGAGTTAGGTATTACGTGCTTGGGGCCAATAATTACACAAAGTGCCGCTAGTCGAGTCATATTTTCGTCTACAGTCAAGGGCTGGAGTGAGAGGTAAGCTTTTCACGCAACGGGGGCTTGACTATTAATACCCACATGTTTTAATTATAAACTGCCTGTTATAGGCAGGTTCGAGCCTGTGTTTTATTAGCCACACTTTTAATCTCTTTAGACGTGCTACTGTCCGACAAATTAAAAGTTAGAATATTTCCCTTAGATTAATGATGTTTCCGCGTGCTTGCTACTCTAGCATGCACAAGAAGCCTTAATCAAAAGTCCGGTATGTCACATTACTAACAAATCAAAGCATTGTAAGCGTCTCAGTATGTTGCTAACGCCTGATTTATTTACATGGTATGCAATAATGTAATTTAAAGCGTATTTATTTGCAACTAAAACAAAAAGTAATAATTCTAGTAAATCACGAAAACAACAAACGCAAGATATTCAAACAACCATCATCTAATCGCCTTATCATATCAACTATATGGAACGTGATTGGTTCATATTTTTAATATTTTGTTTTTGTTACCGTATTTAAAATAATTGCTACAAATACTGGACAATCATACCATTTAAGTAAGCATATTTAATCGGGGATCAAACAACAATTTTAATAAATATGAAGGATTTCATACAATAGTAAGAACCGCAATGGTTTATTAGTCAATACTAATATATACATTCACTACTACAAAGACGAACTGTGAGCTCTTCATCTTTCACACGCAAATAATACAACTGTTGAAAAAAGTGGAAATACTTACTTTTCTGTAAAGATTTGGTATAGTGACCCCAGTAATTGCGCCTTATTTACAATATGTTAAAGGCCAATTACCTTTTTTGTACTAAAAGTCATTGAAGTAATATCTAATATCTTTAAAGGTATTGTTATATTGAAATAAATTACTACCATTTGTATCTATTCTCAATACTAAATACAGTATCCCTCGCCTATAATAGGCTGGTTGGGAACTACGAGGTTTAGACCACTATAGTCGATCGTGCATTATAGCCGATTGTCCATTACAACCGAGGTATACTATAATTTGCGCATATAGTAGTACACCACTGAAGTGAATCGTAAGGATTTTTCCTTCGAGTGTTGTATCTCATTAAAGACCTTCTCTCTAAAAACCCGTGTTTACTGAAGGCGTCTACAGCTGAATGTGGTCTTCAAACTCCTAAACGTGTAAACTTTGTAGGGCCTGCATGTGTATCTCATTAACGAACTCCTCTCTAAAAGCCCGAGTTTACTGAAGGGGCCTACACCTTAATGTGGCTTGGAACTCCTAAAAGTGTAAACACTGTAAGACTATATATTTCATTAAACAGCTTCTCTATAAACGCCCGAGTTTACTGAAGGGACCTATAGCTTAATGTGGTATTCGAACTCCTAAAAGTGTAAACTTTGTACGACTTACATGTGTATCTCATTAAAGACCTCCTCTCTGAAAGCCCGTGTTTACTGAAGGGACCTACAACTTAATTTGGTTTTCGAACTCCTTAAAAGTGAAAACAATGTTCTGTACAAGCCTGAGTTTACTGAGAGGGGCCTACAGCCTAATGTAGTCTTCGAACTTCGAACGAATTACACATACATCTTAACGTGTTTTTTTTTCAAAAACAAACCTATTTACTATTACATACATGTAAACATTTGGAAACTATTGTCTGCCGGACACAATTTATATTAATAATAACTACAATATTCTGCAGATAATAATTTTTTTTTAAATACCTGATGTAGTATATTCTACAAGTTTTAAGATATTTAGAAATTTCGTCATTTAAGTTCCTGTACACGTCATACTTTGCATTAGTAGACTATCCAAGAATTATGTATAGGTACTCTTGGCGTCAACGGACGGAAATTATTATTTGATGCAAAACCTACAGATAGCGGCAATAAATTGCAATAGCTATAGGGTACACTATACCCTGCACCTGCGCTTTCTCCTCCGCACATCATACTCTGCATCAGATAGTATCCAGAAATTATAAGCAGGTACTCTACGCGTCAACCTACAGATGGCGCCAATCTTAATACCTACACAGTAGTACATGACATGCAAGTGGTCCTACACTCGTCATAATTTGCAATAGTGGAGTATTTAGGAGTTATACACAGACACTCTATGCGTCAATGGAAAAAAGCTATTATTTGATTCAAAAACCTACATATCGCGGCAATATTAATACCTACAAGGTAGTACATGACCTGCAAGTGGTCCTACACTCGTCATAATTTGCAATAGTGCAGTATCCAGGAGTTACATACAATCACTATGCGTCAACGGAAAAAAGCTATTTTTTGATTCAAAAACCTACAGCTGGCGGCAATCTTCATACCTACAAGGTAGTACATGACCTGCACGTGGTCCTACATTCGTCATAATTTGCAATAGTGGAGTATACAGGAGTTATATACAGGTACTCTATGCGCCAACGGACAAAAACTATTATTTGATTCAAAAACCTACAGATGCCGGCAATCTTAATACCTACGATGTAGTACATGACCTGCACGTGGTCCTACATGCGTTATATATTGCAATAGTGGAGTATCCAGGAGTTATATACAGGTACTCTATGCGTCAACGGACAAAAACTATTATTTGATTCAAAAACCTTCATATGGCGGCAATCTTAATACCTACCAGGTATTACATGTCCTGCACGTTGCCTAAAGTCGTCATCATTTGCAACAGTGGAGTATCCAGTAGTTATATCTAGGTACTCTATGCGCCAACGGACAAAAACTACTATTTGATTCAAAAACCTACAGCTGGCGGCAGTCTTAATACCTACGATGTAGTACATGACCTGCATGTGGTCCTACATTCGTCATACGTTGCAATAGTGGAGTATCCAGGAGCTATATACAGGTACTTTATGCGTCAACGGACAAAAGCTATTATTTGATTAAAAAACCTGCAGATGGCGGCAATCTTAATACCTACGATGTAGTACATGACCTGCACGTGGTCCTACATGCGTTATATATTGCAATAGTGGAGTATCCAGGAGTTATATACAGGTACTCTATGCGTCAACGGACAAAAACTATTATTTGATTCAAAAACCTTCATATGGCGGCAATCTTAATACCTACCAGGTATTACATGTCCTGCACGTTGCCTAAAGTCGTCATCATTTGCAACAGTGGAGTATCCAGTAGTTATATCTAGGTACTCTATGCGCCAACGGACAAAAACTACTATTTGATTCAAAAACCTACAGCTGGCGGCAGTCTTAATACCTACGATGTAGTACATGACCTGCATGTGGTCCTACATTCGTCATACGTTGCAATAGTGGAGTATCCAGGAGCTATATACAGGTACTTTATGCGTCAACGGACAAAAGCTATTATTTGATTAAAAAACCTACACCTGGCGGCAATCTTAATACCTACAAGGTAGTACATGACCTGCACGTGGTCCTACATTCGTCATAATTTGCAATAGTGGAGTATACAGGAGTTATATACAGGTACTCTACGCGCCAACGGACAAAAACTATTATTTGATTCAAAAACCTGCAGATGGCGGCAATCTTAATACCTACGATGTAGTACATGACCTGCACGTGGTCCTACATTCGTCATACTTTGCAATAGTGGTGTATCCAGGAGTTATATACAGGTACTCTATGCGTCAACGGACAAAAGTTATTATTTGATTCAAAAACCTACATATGGCGGCAATCATAATACCTACAAGAAAGTACATGTCCTGCACGTGGCCCTAAATTCATCATCATTTGCAACAGTGGAGTATCCAGTAGTTATGTCCAGGTACTCTATTCGCCAACGGACAAAAAGCTATTATTTGATTCAAAAACCTACAGATGGCGGCAATCTTAATACCTACGATGTAGTACATGACCTGCACATGGTCCTACATTCGTCATACTTTGCAATAGTGGAGTATCAAGGAAGTATGTACAGGTACTATATGCGTCAACGGACAAAAGCTATTATTTGATTCAAAAACCTACAGATGGCGGCAATCTTAATACCTACATGTCCTGCACGTGGCCCTAAAGTCAACATCATTTGCAACAGTGGAGTATCCCGGAGTTATATACAGGTACTCTATGCGCCAACGGACAAAAACTATTATTTGATTCAAAAACCTACAGATGGCAGCAATCTTAATACCTACAAGGTAGTACATGACCTGCACGTGGTCCTACATTCGACATAGTTTGCAATAGTTGAGTATCAAGGAGGTATGTACAGGTACTATATGCGTCAACGGACAAAAGCTATTATTTGATTCAAAAACCTACAGATGGCGGCAATCTTAATACCTACATGTCCTGCACGTGGCCCTAAAGTCGTCATCATTTGCAACAGTGGAGTATCCAGGAGTTATATATAGGTACTCTATGCGCCAACGGACAAAAACTATTATTTGATTCAAAAACCTACAGATGGCGGCAATCTTAATACCTACAAGGTAGTGCATGACCTGCACGTGGTCCTACATTCGTCATAATTTGCAATAGTGGAGTATACAGGAGTTATATACAGGTACTCTATGCGCCAACGGACAAAAACTATTATTTGAATCAAAAACCTGCAGATGGCGGCAATCTTAATACCTACGATGTAGTACATGACCTGCACGTGGTCCTACATTCGTCATACTTTGCAATAGTGGAGTATCCAGGAATTATATACAGGTACTCTATGCGTCAACGGACAAAAGTTATTATTTAATTCAAAATCCTACATATGGCGGCAATCTTAATACCTACAAGACAGTACATGTCCTGCACGTGGCCCTAAAGTCGTCATCATTTGCAACAGTGGAGTATCCAGTAGTTATGTCCAGGTACTCTATGCGCCAACGGACAAATAGCTATTATTTGATTCAAAAACCTACAGATGGCGGCAATCTTAATACCTACGATGTAGTACATGACCTGCACGTGGTCCTACATTCGTCATACTTTGCAATAGTGGAGTATCAAGGAGGTATGTACAGGTACTATATGCGTCAACGGACAAAAGCTATTATTTGATTCAAAAACCTACAGATGGCGGCAATCTTAATACCTACATGTCCTGCACGTGGCCCTAAAGTCGTCATCATTTGCAACAGTGGAGTATCCAGGAGTTATATATAGGTACTCTATGCGCCAACGGACAAGAACTATTATTTGATTCAAAAACCTACAGATGGCGGCAATCTTAATACCTACAAGGTAGTACATGTCCTGCACGTTGCCTAAAGTCGTCATAATTTGCAATAGTAGAGTATCCAAGAGTTATATACAGACACTCTATGGCTCAACGGAAAAAAACTATTATTTGATTCAAAAACCTACAGCTGACGGCAATCTTAATACCTACATGGTACCTTCCTAGGTAGTACATGACCTGCACGTGGTCCTCTAGGTACTTTGCAATACTGGAGTATCCAGGAGTTATATACAGGTACTCTATACGTCAACGGAAAAAAGCTATTATTTGATTCAAAAACCTACAGATGGCGGCAATCTTAGTACCTACAAAGTAGTACATGTCCTACACGTGGCCCTAAATTCGTCATCATTTGCAACAGTGGAGTTTCCTGGAGTTATATGCAGGTACTCCATGCGCCAACGGACAAAAACTATTATTTGATTCAAAAACCTACAGATGGCGGCAATCTCAACACCTACAAGGCAGTACATGACCTGCACGTGGCCTTGCACTTGCCACAATTTGCAACAGTGGAGTATCCAGGAGTTATATACAGACACTCTATGCGTCAACGGAAAAACGCTATTATTTGATTCAAAAACCTACAGCTGGCGGCAACCTTAATACCTACAAGGTAGTACATGACCTGCACGTGGTCCTACAT
>JABXWE010045539.1:0-16156 GCA_014611495.1 Limonius californicus
TGTTTGGATTTGCATTGTTTACTGTATTGATTTTTCGCTAAACGTGATTGTTTGTATCGGAAACAACAAGCAAAGATTCAAATACTTTTAGCATTATTTAGAATTTATTATGCAGATAATCAACCTTCATTCAAATATTAGGTAAAACGATCTGCCAAGGATTATGTGTTATTGATATGGGAATGTATTTTTACATATAGTTCTTACTATGAGCATTTTCCAGTTTCGGATTTGCGCTTTATTTGCATACCACAAACTGAACACATTTCTGTCTTTATTAGTTGCTTACAGATTCATATTTCCGACAAAGACGTATGTCGTCGTGACATCTGCGAACGAAACAAGACCAACACTGTACATGTGACGTATTCTGTCGGCTGACACGTTTAGTACAATGAAACAGAGATACTTGAAGAATGTCGCGCTGATGCAGCCAAACGTCACTACTACTTAAAACTGTTTCCAGCGGTATTTAAAATGTTTTAGAGGATTATAAGTATGTAAATACTTTATTTTCGGAAGTTACCTGTAAGAATTTTTATTTACCATGTTGTTTATTGCTGAAATAGTTCTGTAGATATCCCGGTTTGTTTTGGTTTGTGGAAATTTGGTATTAAGAGGTTGAAGATAAAATAATAGCATTTTTGTTATACAGCCATTAAAAGGAAATTGCAATTACTGGAATATATTCTTCAAAATACGATTGTACTTAGCCAGTTCAACATTGGATGTTAGTTGGTGTTTAGCTATTCTAAAAAGAAAACCCTGTTAGAAATGTCCGGACATTTTTTGAATGCGTAGGATCAACAGTTTGTGGTAAATCTATTTGACTATTTTACGCGCGAAAAAAGACAATTTTGGCCCATACGCTACGTTATAGCGATTCGGGAACGAGTTGCAGATGCATTAAAAATAAGTTTACCCACCATACCAAAATCGTGCAGCAAAGGGGAGACAACCTTCTATTAATAAAAAAAGTGCACAGCTCCAGAAAAAAGCTAAAAAATGAAGATAGGTCCGAAACATTAAAAATGACAGCTAGAGATGTAGTGTACAGAATGTACGATGAAAAAAATTATTGTATATTTTACTCATACTGTTTACGCCTGTTTTACCATTTACCGTTTTCAAGAATACATTCCAGTAACTGTAATTACCTTTTAATGGTTGTATAACAAAAATGCTATTATTTTATCTTCAACCTCTTAATACCAATTTCCACAATCCAAAACAAACCGGGATATCTACAGAACTATTTCCCACCAAAAACAAAGGTTCCCAAAGTTTATCTATAAAATAAATTTCAGTAATAAACAACCTGGTAAATAAAAACTCTTACAGGTAATTTCCAAAAATAAAATATTGACATATAATCTTCTAAAACATTTTAAATACTGCTGGAAACAGATTTAAGTGGTGACGTTTGGCTGCATCAGCGCGACATTCCTCAAGTATCTCTGTTTCTTTCTACTAAACGCGTCAGCCGATAGGATACGCCACACGTACAGTTTTGGTGTTGTTTCGTTCGCAGATGTCACTACGCCATACATTTTTGTCGGAAATATGAATCTGCAAGCATGTAACAATGACAGAAATGCGTTCAGCTTGTGGTATGCAAATAAAGCGCTAATCTTAAACTGAAAAATGCTCATCGTAAGAACTATAGGTAAGTACATATAACAAATATGGTATTTCAACTTTAGCACTTTAATGTATTAATTTCTGGAATATTACGCTTAACGGATATAACGAGAAAATACTGCTAGACCCAAACATCTCGTTATAACCAAGTTTGATTGTTGTTAAACTATTTTGAAAAATATTTGATGAGGAATGCCCAAGACGGAAGTTGAACGAAAATGCCTGATTTTATTCAGTACTGTAATCAAAAAATTTTACAAACAATATTCGTAAAAATACATGCACTGTGTATCTTGAATTCGTAATCCAAAAACAAATTTAGCAATTCACAAAAAAATACTACAAGACTTTTAAATTAGATCAATACATTAAAATTTGTAATCGAGGAACGTTTAGTTTGCCAGAAAAATTAATAACAAATAAACCTTCCTACGAAGTAACAAAATGTAAATAATTTTCCCTAAAACAACTGTGGTTTCGTATTATAACCAATAATGTTGGAACTAAAATAGGGAATTAAACATCATATTTTAATGTTGTATTTCTAGCATTATTAGGTATATTTGAAATGACTAAAGGGCTGTATGCCAGTGGGTAAAAAAATATACCGAGGCAAAAGTAGAGTTGCATCATTTCGCACAAGAGAAGGCATGTAGGTGTGTTAATAAAAAGCCCAGGCGGCCATGTTGTCACGGCCGCTCTGATCCTGTCGAGATAGTGTTTCTGCGCACGGCTATAAATCCTGCTGCCCGTTTCTCTCCCGCCCGTTCGTTCGCCTTCCTGCTGCTTTTCGGTGGGCTCCTGCTGGAGCGAGAGCGCCTGCCGTATACGGCCCTACCTGAATATTTATGTAGCACGAGGATTCCCGCCTGCATTTTTATGACCCTATTTTTAGGCGCGCCGTGGAACTTAGCTGTTGCATTATTTTAAGGGTAAATTGATTTTTGCCCCGGCTGTCGCACGAAACTTACCGCGACGCTGTCTGTTGTTTTATTAAAAGCCCGGCCAGTTATAAACCCATTCACGATGAAGCCATTTAGAATGGAAGCCTTAAAAGGCTCCGGTTACCAAATTAGCCTGACAACTATTAGGATGTGTTTATTCTTTATTGAAGGCCCGGCATTATTTTAAACTGGCTCTGGTTTTAATTCACAACAACGGTTAAGCGTGTTTGTTGAATGGGCTCGTTCGCTGTTTTCTGATTGTTACACAAGCCAGTAGTGACAATGAGAATATTTGATCCATATTTGGTGTTTTTCTCCAAATTTTAATGTTTTCAAAAAAAAAATCGAAGAGTAAAATAAAAGTCACCAGAAATGGTATATAAACAAATGTAACGCGTTCTTTGTTAGACAGGGTGTTTGAAAAAAGGTTAGACAATTTATCCACATATAGTTCTCATCAAACCAAAGAAAAAGTCTTAATCAACGTTAGTCCGCAAACCAACTGTTGCCGAAATAGAGACGATTGTGTATTTTAATTAATGAACGGTAATTTTATTTGTCATGAAAAACAACATTTAAGTTAATTTTAATGGTTCATTACCATCGTCATAAACAGCTGGTTTTGTTCGACTGTGGGGCACCGGCTTGTTCTCTAACACGTGTTTCTCCTCAGCGCTAAGGTAGAAACACCTACAATTCGAAATACATAAATTCCGGAAGAAGATTGTAAGCATTAAGATTTCATGGTTGCTAACCGGATTGGCAAACTGTATGTGGGGATGCAGCACAAGATTTTTATACTTTGCTTAGTAATATGGAGTTTCGAATAGACGTTTTGCTCAAACAGCAAGCGCTATAGCAACTGAGCTACCACCATACATTTGTTTACATTACACAGTTCCATCCGTACCACATCCAGCGGGTACAGCCCTTGCTGCTTCAGATTATACTTCAAGAATTGTGTTTTGTAGAATGATGCTAAGAAAAATTACAGAAAATCCAAACTTTGCTGCAAGTATTTCATTCATCGATGAAGCTACTTTTACCAATAGCTGTATCATTCATCTCTGTAATAATCATGTTTGGGCAGACAAAATTCCTCATACTGTTGTGGAGTGAAGACATCAGTATCGATTTTCATTAAATGTTTTGCTGGGTATTTCGGAAGACCGTCTGTAGCGCAGTATTTGCATCAAATCATTTGACTGGTGTATATTGACTTCCTGAATAAAACTTTACGCTGATTAGTGGTTTATGCACGATGAGGCTCCTCCACATTTTTAAAATTAATTTTGGAGAATATCTATAACCTACAATGACAAATGGATAGGACGATGTGTCTAATTGCAAGGCCATTTAGATCCCATGATTTTATCTTACCAGACTTCTGTATTTGGGCAAATGTTACTGTTACGCTACTGCTTTCCGTTGGTTATTTCACAATCGCCTCTATGCGAGAAGCCGTTGATTTGCGAACATACAAATATCGATTAAAACTTTTTGTTTGGTGAGTAACCTAGTATACGTAAGTAAATTACTCAATCTTTTTTGTTAAACACCCTGTATAGGATAGTGAAACGATGACGTTCAAAAACCAAAATTAGTAGCTCCAGCTAATTATTTGTAGGTATATATAGTTAAAAATTTCTTCATATTTGTTTATAGTTAAAGGACTTAACGAACAAGGAGGCGTAACATTAACTGTGAGTTATTTAGGAATAAAAATGGATTAACCCTGGGAAAAGAGGGACCTCGATGGGGCAGTGCAAACAAGCACTGTCAGTCGACGTCACAGTGAAAGGCGGTTCAATCGGCCGCGTGGTCAAACCTAGGCTGAGGCGGCCGCATTTCACTTAGTTAAATTTAGGGTGCATGTTGCATGAAGAGATAGGATGTAAGGGACGCCCGCACCCCCCTGAATTAATGCGAAAGCGGTTCCGGGCGGGAACGTAGTGTGACTGTCAAAAAAATTCTGGAAAAAAAGCTGTGTATTTTCAGGAAAAAAGCTTGCAAACTTTCAAAATGTGCGATATTTTTGGATATGAGGTTACATAGACGATGTAATAATGATTCATTTTTAAAACAATGTAAATAAATAAAGTTGTAGGAAGCCTGTTGATTAGTTACTGAAAGAAACAGCATCAATATTATTCTTAAACGTGTTTTTGTTATTTTCCAATTAAAAACGATTTTAGATTTTCCAATAAAGCAACGACTAAGGAATTTTAGATATGGTATAATTTCAATGATCGCTGTAACCCATAACTCTGTAAAATACCCCAGTTAATTGGCTTGTAGGCATTTTATAGACCATTTACCATATACTATTACAATAAATCTCTACATATAAAACTTCCTTCAATTTCAAGCACACTTAATGGGAGAAGTAATTACGTATACAGTACGTTTTCGTAGGTACATTTCATCTACATTTTCGACACGAAAGTCGAGTTATTTAATAACCTATTTCAAATAATGTGAAAGCTAATTACTTTTGTATATAACATGCCTCTTTTGTTCGAATGCTTCAGTTACATAAAGGACTATATAATGTTCTAACACAGGGACGTCCGTAATGCATTTTTATTTGTTAAATATATTAGGTATATTTATTTTACTAGTATACGCAACACACACTAAGTTTGAAAAAAAAAATAAATTCCAACTAATATTTATACCTAACTAAGTTAACACGTTACGTGAAAAACTATTTTTCCATTCGTGTTTTTGTACCTAAAATGTATATGTTGACATTGACAGCCTTTTTGTCCCACTGCTGGGCATCGGCCTCTTCTCTATCACGTGTTTCTCCTCAGCGCCAAGGTAGAAACACGGGGGACCTACACTTTAACGTTGAATTCTAACGACAGAAATTCCAGAGAAGGTTTTTAGCATTAAGATCCCACGGTTGCAAACTGGATTGGTAATTTGTGTTTGGTGGGTTGCAGTACAAGATTCTATAAATCTGCATAGTAATGCTTAGGTTTCGAATCCAAGCCAAAATCGACCGTTTACTGAGAAGGCGAGCGCTCTACCAACTGAGAAACCACCACACACTATGTTGTAGCAAGTAAGTTAAAAGAAAATGAATAGATATGTTCACTATTACATTAGTTTCTTTATCTACACTGTGATTTTATGGCTATTTTTAAATCTATTTTCTATAAATAAGTATATATTTGAATTACGATCAAAACAGTACTCTGTTCTAAAATACATGGGGGAAATTACCCATTTTGTAACCAAGCACAATTAATGGAAAAAATAGTGTATAGTACTTTAAACCACGGGTTTGCACAATAAATTTTAAATATATAATTTACAAACAAAATCAACACAAAATATGATGGAAGAAAGTAAAATATCTAGGAACGAATATCTAATTAACTTAACACCGAAGTTCGAAACGGTAGTCAAAAACCATCGAGCTCAATGTTTCCATCAATATTTCTATTTTCTACTATACATATGCAAGATATGGCCTGTGGCCATGTCACGCATAAAATATTACAAAAATAAAGTTACTTATACAATTATCTTTCTTACGAATGCTCAGAAACCACATTTACTTCATAGAAGGTTATCTAAAATTGTTATTATTTAAGGGCCGGTCTTTCAATGTTCAGATAAAGTTCTAAACAAAACAACAGTCAAATTTATGCTCCTGGTAATGGTATTTTCTGTTTTCAATCGTCCTATAGTCTACGTCATAGGCTAGTTTACTTATTATTATTATCGGGTAGTAGAAGCAGCCGACAGTACTATATCGGCAGGATAAGGCAGCTGCGAGTGTGTACGATATGAAATATTTCGAGCGGATGTAAATATAAGTACCTAAAGTGTTTATAAAATTAATACTATTGTTCTGGTGTAGTAACTAATAAACAGACAAATTTTACAAATTGAAGACGCGGAACTGTTTAGTCGTGTAAATCCAGCCCGCAGACTTATCGTAATCATTTTGATTTTCGGATTATTTCAATTTTTCCGAAGATTTAAATTAAAGAAAACCACTATTCAAACATTAGTGGAAGACATTCAAATAAGTTTCAAGAGCAGTAGGTCTAAAAATAAATCTGAGTAAGACAAAGACAATGTGCCCTAAAATCCAGAGATAGATATTGGAGAAACACCAATAGAGAACGTCAGTACATATCTTGAGAACAAAACATAACATTAAACAAAGAAAATAAAAAAATGGCAATAGAACGCAGAAGACGATTGGGATGGGTAGCATTCAGGAAACTATCTTATATAGGTACTAAAAAACAAGAAAATTCGCTTACACTTGAGGACCAAGGTTTTTGATCAATGTGTCCTCCCAGACAGAAGGTGGAACGCATGGATAGACAAAGAACCAGCACAACGGATGTAATTGTGAGAGCGGCACATCTGAAGTGGTACTATGCAGGACACATAGCCAGAACCAAGGATAACAGATGGAACGCCAGAATAATACAATGGAGACCGTGGTCAGGGAGAAGAAATAGGGGGAGACCACAAACAAGATGGTCCGACGACATCAAGAAAATTGCAGGACTAACGTGGTTAATAATCGCACAAGACAGAAAAAGATGGCGACAGATAAGGGAGGCTTATACCCAATACTGGGCGAAAGAAGGCTAAAGAGAGAGAAATAAATTACAACAAATAATAAAGTACTATGTAGTTATATCGACGAAATTGTTTTATATTTTATAAACCATTCTGTAACACACATGGAGCAGTTGCTTTTATGTGACTTTTTCGATTTTATGCAGGCGGTTCATTATATTATATTACTGCAGGTGGAATTAGTGGCGTGTAGTAAACAAAATATAGGTATCTTTGTTTAACTCACCGCTTTTAAGATAATGCTTTCCTTTCCGCACACTATTGTACCGAACTTGCCACAATTTCTTTAGACCCAGTGGTAGTTAACCAGTAAGAATTTGGCCGATAGCAAATCAACAGGATAAGTTGTATAGAAAGACATAACAACGCTGTCGGGTAGATTTATCCAAGGGGTTAGTTTATACCGCCTAACAACTGTCAGAGACTTTTATGGGAACTTTGAGAAATGAAAAATACATTCCTAAATTCTATATTTGAATAAAAATATCCATTAAATGCAGCGTTAAAGCTGGGAAATTTGATTTAAATGCTACAGGGAGGCAAGTAAATTGATTACATAAACTGAAGGCCGCCTAAAATAAATAGTACATTTTCAAACTAAATAGAGTTAATGACAGCAATTATATGTGTTTTAATTAAAATTAACTATAACGTAACTTAAATAATGTACCTAATCTTTAGTGATTCAAGACAACAGAAATTTTGGTTCCTAATTCTATTATGCACCAGCATTATTGTGCCACAAACGCCAAATGACATTATTGTGTGCCTAAATACTATAAAACCTAGTATAAATAATAATGTTTTAATTAAGGTCTTAATTTACTATTATACATACAATTTTGATTGCAGATAGTGGCCTTTATTTCACGTAAATAATACAAGGAATAAGTATCATACTTGGGAATAATTTATATTAAAACTGATAAAATATATACATTACTAAGTATTTATTTGATGGGATTTGTTTTTAGCAGGTAAGTCTTAATTGTACACCCACGCTAGGACGAACGTTACAAACTAATTTTTGCAAGAAAGTAATTCATTATGATAATAAAAGTGGATCCTATTAAAAACCTTAGATTGTTTTCTTCTTAATTTATACTGTCAATGACATACATACTATACAGGTAATAGGTACAAATATTTAACCCAGTAATAGATTGGCTCAAGGAGAATTCAATAGTACTATTCATTTTTCAAAAATCATTACCTAAGTTTATTTTTTTGAATTAAAAATAAAATAAAATTTTGTGTAAGAACTGCTAATGATACATAGAAAATTCGTTTAAGCTGTAGAAGGTTATTACCTAATTGTAAAGTAAATCCAAAGTGGCAAACACGTAAAAACTTGTCTGGCTTGAGATAACAATAACAGTCTGAATAGGAATTACTGACCTACCTAATAGTATTGGTTTGTGGCAGGTGAAGAGAAATTTTTTTGCACTTCTATCTTACTCTCCTTTGCATAACTTGTCTTTGAACTCAAATTTTTGTTATTATCCTGCGCTACTCAAACAATTTTGGGTCAAATTTTCAATTATTATTTTCTTGTATCTTAAGGGCCCCATTGCCAAAGAAAGTTTTTTCTAGTTTCTATATATTGTAATCTACCATCGGATTTAATATTTGTACCTATTTCTGATACACCCTGTATAAAGCAAATTACATTAAATATCTTTTACTACATTTTATGCACCTATTAAATGTAATTATGTGTGTTACCACAAAAACTGTAGTACCGTATTTAAATCAAACTGTAAAAGTAATCGTAAATCGTTAATTTTTTCCCAATCGCCAAATACTCAATTAATTAACCGCGTAACTTGATGCTTCTAAAATATGTAGGTACAGTAATATTTAATTTCAAAACTACTGAATACATAAATTTAACTTCAATTTGTCTAAAGTAAATACTAATTAAAAACAGATATAACTCAGGAGATCCTAATCTACAGAATTTCGTTATTTATGGCTGAAAATCAATTTATCCTAAACGGTTAATTAAATTTATAGCACACGTAGAGCTGTCAATATTACTCAAGAATATGGATTAAAAGTTCAAGGTGAGATTAAATAGTTCAGTTGGGAACCGCAAAATAGGGGAAATTGGGCTCAATTTTCTGCAATTTGTTCGAATTCTGACCTGAAAATAAATCCAACTGTTGTGTAAAGTTTTATTGTGTATTTTCCTTCGGGGGCCGAAATAACGTTGAACTTTCCCCAAGTTTAGGATTTTCACTCACTTCCCGATTCTACAACGGAATTTAGCACCGAAACTTTTCGTGTTTATCCCAGTCTTTAGGCGACAAGCGGGAAAAAGTCGCCTTGGCACGAAATTTAAAGTTTCCTACGCAACGGCTTTAATTTTCAGGGAAAAAACGCATTTCGATCGTTCTTGTTTATAAAAGCATAAATCAAAAGCGTTTCCCGCTAGTTGGTTGCCAAGTATGTGCTTCAAATAAAATTTATAATGGACGTTAAAAAATTGTTTATGCGCCGGCATTCCAAGGGCCCATCGGGGATTAATCGTGTAAAATGATGAATACGCGGCGTTCGATCCAGGAATTTCACACACTCCCGGTATGTTTATATGGCGAGAATGTAATGCATTTACTCCGCTGACAGCTACAGGCTCAGAAATAAACATTTATATCGTTGCTTAATGTATAGAGTGCTGTTGGTACGGGATGGGGATAAATATTGATGTGATATCCTAGGAACATGTGTTTACTGACTAATATTTATAATATCACAATTTAAATTATCGCCCTCGAGTGTGCTTTACTGAGCCGTACAGTTAAATCAGAGGAAATAACTTTCAGTTCTTTAAACTCTGTGGATTTTATAGCTTCATAAATCAGTTCACCTTTTGGCTCAGTTCGATGAGAATCAGAACAATTCAGGTTACTAGATGCAACCCGCCGAGCTTCGCTTAAATTTTTTGTGAAAACGGAAAAGGAAATAGAGCTTTCAGTAATTTGGGATCTACTTAAAGCCGCAGGCCCTCCCCGTATAGCACTAGAACTACGAAACAGTCACGTAAAACTAGGGATAGGTTACAGAAGTAAGTACAGAAAATAGCTCCAGCTGTCAAAATGAACCCATGCTTGAATATATTACTTTTAGTCTTTTTTATTTAGTATGAGTAATTTCTTATTACTCCTCTAGTGGAGCCATAACATGAGATATGCAACTAATTTGGTCACTTACAGCAAATAGAGACTGAGATCCAGTAGCGACCACGCAGGGTATCAGAAAAATTTCCGGTTCCAAGTGCGATTCAAACCGGGAAACTTTTGGACTATTATATCAAAAGTCTGACTTTCTTACTACTAAGCTATCCCAGTATCTCCATATACACCTTACCATACACCAGGAAGGTCAAGCACGGTTACACTCCAAAACGGTAATCCATAAAGTCGAATCCTGTTGTGCAACAGCACATACTAGCTTAGCTTTGCCGCACACCACCTATACTTAAAGCGATGGGCCCACAAGCTCCAATAATAAAAAAATTAGTAATACCAGGGTGCGTTGAAAAGAAAATAAATATTGTATCACCATAAAAAACTCACTTGTGATCTCCAGCAATTCATTATTCTAGGCAATTTTCATCGTCGGCGGTAATAAGACATAAAACAATCAAATGTTAAAATATTTGACCTTGATTAGAGATCTTTCAAGGTTATTTAGAATTATGTTTGACATTTGGTATGTGTTACTCTAATTTATCTTTTTTATCCGCAAGGAATCTGAAGTATGGATATCTTAATTCTTTTAGCATACAAGTGTTACTGTACAATCCCTTATTGCCAGCGACCTTCACAGTGTTTTGCTATTCTCTTGCATATAAATTACTAAATTATAATCAAATCTGACTATTATAACGTATATAACAGGATAGCACTATCACAACTATCAACGACAAAATGGGTATAAACTATCTGTAATAAAAAATTGTAAAATAAACTTACTAATTAACAATAAAAGTACACGTATTTGTTGCGTTTCAAGAAGCTGTAAACATTTTCGAACGGGTTTAAAAAATCACAAAGTTCAATTGTATTTATTGTAATGAAACTGGGGTTGCCTTGGGAAAATAAAAATTACTATGCCCACACATTCCGGCCTCGGTGGTCTAGTGGTTGGCGCACTTCCCTTTAGATCCAAGGAACGCGGGTTCGAACCCGGCCGAAGTCGGTGAGACTTTTCTGACGGGGAATAAATCTGAAAGTAGGCCTCCTATCGAATAAGAAGTAAAGCCGTAGATCCATTGCGAGCCACTGCGATGTGTAACACGTTAAAAATCACTACTGGGGTTGGAACTACCCCCGATGAGCAAAATTCGTAGTTAGGGTGTACAATGGGAGTGCTCAGAGATACTTGGAATACTGCGTCCTAGATCTCGCTTAATTATACGATAGCAACAACAACAACGCCTATCCAAATGATTGAAAAGTTGATGTACCTAATTCATGCATATCTGCTATGTACTAGTTAAGGTACGACGTGATTTGAAATTTTGAAGCAACCCATTACGAGGTGTTTTTTTCTAGTATAATAGAAGTAAATCAAAGCGGTTTGAAATTCATTTCAATTTCTTATTTTTGTTAGAAACAATTAATGAAACTGCAGATTTGCTATAACTTCTGCTGCTTGTGGATTGCAGTTAATGTTGAATAAACGTTGAGACTTCATTCAGACTTTTCAAATTTGTCCGATTACTTCGTGACAATAGTTTGAAACACTTTTTCCTGATTTCTTGTAAATTCATAATGGTTTGTTCGTCCAGATAACGTATTAAGATTACCTAAGATCCTTAATTCCATAAAAATGAATAATATGCTTGATATAACTAATGTCATAATTGCGAACATCTAAAAAAAACTATTCTAAATCTCAATGTTGCACACGGCCATGGTTACAATTTCCAAATTTAAAAAAATCGATTATTTATGCGGTTTCTCGAACTGTCGATATTACAATCTACTTCTGCTTTTACAATTTCAGTGTTCTATTCACTCTGAAGATGCAAGCTGGAATGTCTTGCGATACGTTAGTTTGTATGGGTTCACAAACAGCTAACAGACATAAGCCGGTTTAGTATTATTGTCCTGGCATACAAAATACATCAAGATCAAATCCTTGTCCGCCCCAAGGTTTGATTAATATAAGCACGCGGCCCTGTTTAGGCAGGCAGGGCCTACGAACAAATATGGCTCAAACTTCTAGAGCAAATGCTTGTAAAGGCAGACAAACTACAGGTCGGTCCTTACCTGATAATGCTGGGTGTAGTTCCCAAATCACGACGCAGTCTAAGCCGAAAGTAAATTGTAATATTGACAAAACGGTTGCTAATTTGTAAAATGAAATTGCAGTTAGTTATGATAGCTTTGATTGTGATCTCAGTCTGATGTCCATTAACAGTTTTTTGAGTTTGATAACTGATACATCAAGATTGAAATAATTACAGATTGTCATAAAAGAACTACAAATCGAATATCAAACATTTGTTATCGTACATATTTAGCACATAAAATTTGGAAAAAGGGTAAAAACACCACAATTATATTTGTGTAGCTCTGCATCATATGATAATTACGTTCGGGTCCATAATATAATTTTATATTTGAAACCTTAAGTGGTAAACCTTCTGTCCAGCATTCCTTCAAATATATATAATTATAGTGCCGATATATGTTTAGTCAGATTTGATTGTCATATCTATATATTTAATAGCAATATGCGATATGTGAATGAACTAAAATGAAGTGCTCGCTCCGTTATTTGCTTATAGAACTGCATATAAGATGTTCAAAAATTCACAAGCATACCTTACTGTCGAAATTTGAACACCAGACTTTACGCTTTTTACTGCTACGCTATTACGTCAATGCACAGCTTCTGCTGCAAGCGGGTACATCTACATATTGAACATTTCAATATTACTTAACAATTAATTTAAAACTTTAGTTATGTTAACTTTTCTGATAAATACGTATGAGGTGATGTTGCAATTTTCTATGTATGAAATTTGGAGTGTTAAACCTTTGTCCAGCGTATACGATATGTGAATGAAATGAAATGAAGCGCTCGCTCCGCTATTTGCTTATAAAACTACATACAGAATGTTCAAAAATTCACAAGCATACTCTACTGTCGAGATTTGAACACCACACTTTACGCATTTTACTACTACGCTATTAAGGCAATGCACAGCTTCTGCTGCAAGCGGGTACATTAACATATTGAACATTTCAATATTACTTAACAATTAATTTAAAACTTTAGTTATGTTAACTTTTCTGATAAATACTTATGAGGTGATGTTGCAATTTTCTATGTATAAAATTTGAAGTGTTAAACCTTTGTCCAGCTTATACGATATATGAATGAAATGAAATGAAGTGCTGGCTCCGCTATTTGCTTATAAAACTACATACAGGATGTTCAAAAATTCACAAGGATACCCTACTATCGAGATTTAAACACCAGACTTTACGCTTTTCACTCCTATGCTATTAAGGCAATGCACAGCTTCTGCTGCAAGCGGTTACATTACATATTGAACATTTCAATATTACTTAACAATTAATTTAAAACTTTAGTTATGTTAACTTTTCTGATAAATACGTATGAGGTGATGTTGCAATTTTCTATGTATGAAATTTGAAGTATCAAACCTTTGTCCAGCATATACGGTATGTGAATGAAGTGAAATGGAGCTCTCGTTCCGATATTTGCTTATAGAACTACATATAGATGTTCAAAAATTCGCAAGCATACTCTACTGTCGAGATTTGAACACCAGAATTTACGCGTTTTACTGCTACGCTAGTACGTCAATACACAGAATCTGCTGCAAGCGCGTACATCAACATATTGAAAATTTCAGTAATTTCAACAATTAATTTAAAACTTTAGTTATGTTAACTTTTCTGCTAAATACGTATGAGGTGATGTTGCAATTCCCTATATAGTGGTTACAAGTGGCAAAGTTTATAAAGAAACAAAAATCGCTACTCTTTGTATTCCCTATGTCGAGTTCCAATTGTTTTTGATAATATGCCTGATATCTCTCTCGATCAACCACTAGTTGTGCATCTTTGGACGTAGGTCTCTCCAAGGTTTCTCCATTCTGCCCTATCTTATGCCTATTCTATCCAGGTTGTCTCTGCCAGTTTCTAATATCCCTCCAGCGCATCGTTAGTCTTCTAACATTCTGTCTACCATCCCACGGTCTCTAGTTCACTACTCTTTTGGTCCTTTTTGTTTCATCGAACCAAACCATGTGGTCAGCCCATCTCTACGTGTTTCCTGCTATAATTGCTGCTATATCTGTCATTTTTGTCTTTTCTCTTTTCCATATGTTTGTGCATGGTATCATAGGCTAATAAATAATAAATATTTATTAGCCTATGATGGTATATACCTATGACTAAAACAGGCATTCTTGTTATAAATACTATCGCGCTTCGACAACAATTAAATGGGTGCTTCAAATACATTATATAAATTTTATTCTCATAGTAAAATCATTTCACTTTAACCAAGTAAAATCGTATTGTGCCTACCATCGGCGGGCAAAAGGCTTCGACCAAGATTTGGCTAAACGCATTTTTCAAATTTTTTTAATATTCTTTATGACATCTCTGTTGTTAGCATCTGGTATTTATCGACCAAGTTGTTTCTCTTATTGGATAGTTGATTTCTAATTTTGTTTATCATTACTAACAAATTTCGAGGGGAAGATTTTACTTAAAACAATTATTTCTATTTACAAAATCTTATTTGGAAAGCCCGTAGCAGTAATGCCAAAGTAAAAATTGAAATAAATGCAGAGATGTCGAAATATGTTAGCATTATTTGGTTAATTGGAGCTTTATATTATAGCCTGTTCTCTTAAAGTGTACTTTGTATGGACTTCAAGAGGCCATGTGTTCCAAATAAAGTACTAGAAAGTATTGTAATTTTAGCAGTTGCAACTGTACATATATTTAAATTTTTCTTATTAATTTGTTATGACTACCGCCTTTCGGATTTAACTATGCATTGTTATGGTTATGTCTAGACGAAAACCAACACGGTTATTTCTGGTGGCTACGTACTTTTAAAACTAATAGCGGTTACAGATTCCAATCAGTCAGAACCTTTTAAGTTTCCTATCCAGAAACTTTTTGGCCACATCTTGGGACTAATTAGGAATTTACTGTTGAACTTAATTTCTGCATATCTATAATATGCAAGGTTTGTTTTTTAAGTACTTTCACAATTTTTAATAACGTTGCCTACTTTTCCCGTTCGGAAATACATTTTACCACAATTTTGCTCCCGTTAGGAAGATTTATATCCATCGGTACCGAATAAATCAATTTTGGCTTACACTTACCTTACCTACATTCTTTGAGCTACTTTTATTTTGTGTAAGAAATTTAATACAGCGAATTAATAGCATCTAGTCGAAGCACTAAATCATCTTTTATATCTAGCAGTGTTTATTAGCAGTTACCTATTAGTGTTTAAATTTAATTAGATTGTGCTAGTATTCGGAATAAATAGGTACAAATTCACAGTAATTTTATAACGAAAGGTATTATAAGTAGGTGATAAATAATTACGCCATCATAGGCGAATTGTGTTAGAATTATTATGAAAGACTTAATTTCGTTCATAATTAACACATACCTGCGTCTAACAAAATCTGATAAGTCGATTGTGCGGCAAAAATTCCTTATCGCTCCGATGATATCGTATTTATATGTAAATTTATGCCCGGTGTGGTCGTGTCTTCTGTCTACTTTTCTAGAACGATGATACTGCACGTCTTAATTCTGTAGTGTTACATTTACATATTTATAAGCTTAAGATGGCTTAATTTAATTAAGAAAAAATTCTCATTCTTTGCTGCTTCAGTAAGTAAAAACAAAAAGTGGTTAAATTGCTGAAAAACATTT
>JABXWE010045541.1:0-20104 GCA_014611495.1 Limonius californicus
CTGCATTTAGAAAATTTGTTAAAAGCCTTTTGAATAATCTCTTACAGAGGAAAAATTATGCTATAAATAATTAAGTACGGGCGAATGTGCTCGAAAATATTTCTTTTACAAGTCAACAGACAAATTCGTTTAATTTTAATAATAAAAATATATTTTTAATATGTAATTAAAATTTCAACAGAAAACACAACCCAGTGTAAATAGTTGTATTGAGTTAGAATGTCCCATCTCTGTAACATAATTATATAAAGATGTAAGGAAATATATATTTCCGAACACACATTGAATCAATCCTATTCGACTGCTGGCTGGAATACATATAAATGTGTTGATATATACATACATAAGCATTTATAGAGTAGCTAAGGGACTACTGAATGTTATTGTCGATATAAATTCATTCATTCCTTATCGTAATCCTCGTTTATACCGCTAAGGCAGTGTTGTGAGGCAAGGTTAAGCTGGTTTGTGCTGTGCACAACAAAGCTCGACTCTACGTGTTACCACGTTGGTGCCAAACCATGCTTAATCTGCCTGGTGTATGGTGTGTTTTTGTATATGGTTTTGTTACTCCTGTAGTGCGACCGTTACACGAGGTTTCCATTAATTTGATCCCCAACGGCAAATGGAGACCAGGGCCCAGTACCGACCACCCAGGGAATCAAATAGTTTCTGACCCCTCGAGTATTTCGAACGGGAAAAGCATTTGGACTGTTACATCTACAGCCTAACTCTCTTACCACTGCGCCATCCCAGCCATATTTTCGATACATTCGAAACAATTTTCGTTTTCTTTAAATCTATTAGCAATGCCGTTGGCCATGATACAACTAAACATGGTATGACAATCCGGGGGTACGTAAACGCGTCTGTCGCGCGCAGCACGTCATTCAGGCCGTACTGTAGGCGCTATGCTAGCGGTTTCCACGGTATCAGAATTATGGACGCAAAATATTTAGTTATAATAACAATATTATGCTTATTTATTATATCTGAAACTATTCTGCAATAACTACCTAACGTAAGAAATAAAATATTTATTTATTATCTTCGAAAACTATTCTACAATAAGTAACAAAAGGATGAAAACACTTATTTATTATATCTGAAACTATTCTAGCATATCTAACATAATGATAAATAAAAGATAATATGTGTTCTACATCTGCCATATGTACTTCTACATAGAAATAATCATTCTGAACGAAGGAACGTGTGCTTTTTTAATCGTTTTGCTTGTTTCCGGTCATCATTTTTGTGTCTTATCTTGTTATTAATTTGCCTAATTCTTATGTAGGTACGTGTTCTCACAAAGCACTGAATTACCTCCATGGGTATCTTAACAACAGAGTTAGTTCTCTCCATAATATTTTCACTTAAAGTAGTAATAATATTCTTCTTTCCCGACAAATTCTTGCCATGAAAATCTGTAAACATATTTTCAGCCAGCTTAATTACATGTAAAAATTCGTCCGAAGGTGTAATTAGAGAATGCCTGCTTAAGTGGGATATCCAGTCCTGTGGAAAATCGTTTACTTGAATTTTATTAGTTTTATCGCCCAAAAAATCATACTTTGTGCGAAACCTGAATCCCACATACCCTGCTAAATACTTTAGTGCTTCTTGAGACAAAAAGTCTTTTTCGTCAATTTTTATAGGCTTAATCGAAAACTGTATACTGTTTAAATCCATTTCTTCCGGTTCCTCTGTCGTTTCGGCAATCTTTACAGATTTTAGTGCATCTACAGTTGCACATACACAGTCGTCAAACATTTCTCCACTTACTGTAGTACTGGTACCGGGTTGTGCAAGATTTTCGTCTGAAGAACTATTGTTCACATTTTTATTGTTAACAAAAATTGCAGATGAGTGCTTTCCAAGGATGTACCAATTTAGCCTGTATTTAAAGTCGTAAACACTAGGGGTTTCGTTTGGCCCTCCCATTCCGCGAATATATGCAAAAAAGTTCTCCAGCACATCCTGATTTAAGCGGTTTGTTAAAATATATTCAACGCCAAATCTTGAAACTATTTCATTGTATAAACTTATTAAGGAATTGTTCGATATTTGAATTCCAATCTGAAAAGGCAGTTGTTGTTTTTTACCTCGAGCTCTTAATTTGCCCATCATTTGTGTCACTGAATTTAACAATTCTGTTTGTTCCGCTAAGTTCGTTCCAAACGCATTTAAATTGGGATGCTGTCCAAATTTAGACCGTGTGTTAAATAAGTCGAACCAATCGTTTATCTGTATTAATTTTGTAATGTAAGTACATATTATAATAGCATGTCTGTAACCATAATACCAATTTGAACAGCTTAGCGGTTTCTTCCCAGTTCCCCTCTATTAATTTATTCTTTCCGCAAAACTCTAATGCTTTGGATACCGTGTTCGAAATTAATTGAGCAGCTGTTTTGACTTTTTGTCGTTGGGATCCTTTGACGTCAAAGTGATGAGAATTGATTTTATGAATAATATTGAGTTCTCCTGACCATTTTAATAGTTGTTCCACACAAGATTTTTCAATAATTGTATTGTTTACAATTTTACATAATAGCCCTGATCTAAAAAGTGGTTCCTAAATAATTTTAAAGCATGGGGAACATCTGCAAAGACATATACATTTCTGGTGTCGTCAACTGGATTTGGAAACGATGTCGAGGCGGGTTCAATTTTTAGCTTTTTCCATAAACTTCTGTTCGGTCCAGCCATATCGCAAACAATTGCAACAACAAAATAGCCGGCCTTTTTCCAATGTACATATTATACTCATTAAAATCGATTTTGTCATTTGGGTATCAAAATCGTAATAAATCGGTTGTTTCCATTTGGACAGAAGACCTCTACAGAAACATACTTGCACAGCTTTAAATGGACCAATAATGCGCTCTTCCAGTTTATCCAAACATACTTGTTCCGAAATGTGTATTTCGTCGAAAGAAAGGATTACTATTCTTTCATGTTCTGTCATATTTTTGGACTTTGAATGCAATAATAATATAACATCGTTCAGTATACCTTCATTTATATTTAAATTCATTGCCCATCTTCTAAGCGTGCTTAGGGCAGGTAAAGGATATTTTAGTATATTACGTAAATATCTATAAGCCTTTGGACTTACACTACGAAGTGAAATAGCATTTGCTATATCTTCAGCACTCCAGCGCACTCTGTTCTTGTTTGAAGTAATGCATTTTATCTGACCATCACTAAAAAATTGGCGTTAATAATTTGTATACCTCATTTTTTAAACGAGTTCCACAATTATTTGGAGCAGCTTTTTCTAGATCTATGTTTGCAATTTTTAGTTCACTTACTTCTGCTCGTAGCTTCTCATTTTCATATTCCATCATTTCAACTTTCTCTTTTAAAGCAGCAATTTCATCTTCGGCGTTGTTCTTACATGAAGAAACATTTTGGGATATTTTATTTAAAAGTTGATTTGAGGCATCAGTTTGAAGATGATTTTTCGACTCAGTTTCTTGTTCAGGTTGAAACTGGTCAGTCTGATTCAATAGTTCCTGTACCACTTTTTTATGCTGCCTGGTAGTATAGCGCTGTTTCCTGTTATTTTCAGCATCAGACAATTCCTTAGTTACATACAATTTTTCTGTAGGAGTAGCATCGTCCTTTAAATCTCTATAATTTTTTGGATAGTTGCCTAGTAATTCATACTTTAAGCATTTTCTGAAGCAATCTTCCCGAAAATGTAATGCACATATTCGTGCTGAAATATACCGAAGATTGTATTATTAAAGGAAAAACCAAATAAAATGAATAAATAGCATACCATGTTGGGTGTTAAACGCATCTTTTCTTCTGCAAGCATTAATCCAAATCTCACAAAGCTCCTTTTTCTTAGGAAAAGTGTAAAACTTTACTTCTTTAATTTTATTACGGTTGTTATTACAGCCATATACCGCACAAAGAGACATATTTAATATTTAATTGCATCCGAAAACTTGCAAAACTATAATAAAACTTCGACTCTTACGGTAGTAATACGGCAAGACAGACGAATTAGCGTAATTCACTGGCATTCACGGCCTGACTGACGTCACATTGGCTTACCCCTCTGGAGGAGACGAGGGAATCATGCGCAATGCCATACCTTGTTTACTTGTATCATGGCCGTTGGCGTATAAATACTTATACGTCACGTAATTCGAAGCCCATGTCAAGCTACAGGTCTGTAGGTCTTTGGTACTTTAAAACGCGCAACTCAGGCACAAGATAGAAGATTGCTACGTTTGGTAATAGATAAAGCACTGGAAGAGACTGGATATACACTGGACATCTTATCGTCATCTGATTTAAATAATGACTCCAAATGCGCACTTTAAGTCTCATTGGATGTTAGTTCCTTTGTAGATACGTTAGTAATATTTTGTATTAAAATCCTTAGACTCGTTGAGAAAGGTGAGAACAACAAAGATAAATAGCTTTATTTTTCAAAGATAACCCACCAACTCGTATGTATATAATACTTTTAAAGGTAAAACTTTTTAATTAACTATCATGTTTGTATCTAGAATAGCTACGCTGAAGAAATAATATTGGGAGAGTTATACCAAAGAAATGAAACATGACCTCTAGGGAGTAAAAAAAAATACGGAGCTTGTCGAGAAAGAGGAAAAAACCCATTAACGAATACGTCCAGTTAAAGCCGATAGAAAGCGAGAAATGGGCGAATCATTTCAAAAATTTGTACCAAACAACGACTTCTATATCAGACAAACAAGTAACGACCAAGGAGGAAATGAAAGAACACAAACCATTAGTTTCGACGAAGAAGAAATTGAGCAAGCAATTAAGAAGCTAAAAAACAGGAAATTCCCGAGGGAAGATAAAATATCTAATGAAATGATAAAGTACGGAGACAAAGCTTTAGTTACAGAAATTACTATTTTATATAAAAAGATACTCAAAAAAGTCACAATACCCCCGAGTGGCGTAAAAGCATAACAATCCCCATACAAAAAAAAAAGGAACAAATAAAGATCCATCAAATTAAAGAGGAATCAGCCTGTGGTATTGCCAAATTATTAATGAAAATACTAGCACAACGGATTGTTAATACTGTAATATGCGAGGAACAACTTATGGAGAAATCAATTCAATTTGATAAACCTTTATTTATATGTTTTGTAGACTTTGCCCAAGCATTCGACGCGTAAAATTGAGTGATGTAGTTGAAATTAAAAAAAAACAAAAAGAGGAAGAATCGGTCATTCATATAGTAGAAGAATTAAATACCAACAATACAACGATGGTAAAAGCGCACAATAAACTAACAGAAGAGATTCCCGTAGCAGAGACACAAGACAAGGGGACAGTTTGGCCCGATATTGTTCAACACTGTAATGGACGCAATTATAAGGATGTGTGGGATACAGAATAGGACGTTGCAGTAGTCAAATAGTATGCTTTGCATACGACGCCGACGTAGCGTGGATGGCAGACAGCGATAATCTCCAGCGAATGCTTTTTCAACTAAAAAAACAACTAAACATTATAATATGAAGATAGCAACAGAGAAAACTAAAGCGATGGTAGCAGCAAAAGAACCAGAATTGTAGAAGATAAAATCATTGAACAAGTGAGAAAATTTAAATATTAGGGATTAGACATAACAAGTAATAGGAATATAGTGGAAGAATTGAGATCACAAACAAGGAAGGCAGCGTGGATATCAGGACAGCTACGAGACGTAATATGGCGAAACAGATACATGAATATTGACAATAAGATTAGAATCTGTAAAACCTGTGCGAGACCCATATTAACCTATGGGGCTGAGGCCAGATACGAAACGAATAAAACGAAGCAAATCTTACGAACAACAGAGACGTTAAGAATGATGATGATGATGAACTGGGACAAGCCTTAGAGGCAGAATTAGGAACACACAAATAAAGGAAGACTGTGGAGTGATAGATATAAGGAAATGGGTTCGAGATAGACGAAGACACTGGAGGGATCACATCGAACGCATGGCCAATGAGAAACTCGCTAAACTAGCAATGATGGGCAAATCCTGGGCACTGAAGGAACCATTGCGAACAAATCAGTACAACTCACCGCGTATGCCGACGATATAGTAATAATTGCTAGAAACAGAAACAGCATTTTTGAGACATTACTTAAGCTGGAAAGGGAAGCAAAAGAAAGAGGGCTAATAATTAACGAGAATAAAACAAAATACATGCTAAATAGCAGGTAGAAAATAAACAACGCCAGAAACATTGCAGTTGGAAAATACCTTTTCGAAAAGTGGATAATTTCAAATACCTAGGAGTAACAATCAATGGTAACAACCACCGAAGCGAAGAAATCCAAGAGCGCATACAAGCAGGAAATAGGACTTACTTCTGTGCCAAAAAGCTACTACATAACAATAGCCTAAGCAGAAAGATGAAAATTACAACTTACAAGGCGATAATCCGCCCAGTGGTAACCTATGCAAGCGAAACAATGTGTCTAACGAGAAACGACGAGGAAAAACTTCGCACCTTTGAGAGAAAAATAACCATAAAAATAATGGGGCTCAAGAAAACGGAAGAAAGGGAATACAGACGCCTGATGAGCTTCGAAATAAGAAACATACTGGGAGAAGCCATAGTAAATTACATAAAAGCACAGAGGCTACGATAGTATGGTCACATTCACAGGAGAGACCGAAGAAGCACGATAAAAAGGATGAGCGAATGGATTCCCTTAACAGGCAGACCAAGAGGTAGACCAAGAATAAGATGGGAGGGCCAAGCGATAAAGGATTTACATACCATGGGAATCAAGGACTGGAAATCAGATATCAAGGATAGGAAAAAATGGAACAAGATTGTAAACAAAGCAGAAACAGAAAAAAAAACTTTAACAAGACGTGGACGGACTCACCACACTAAACGAATCATCAGAGCTCCGTAGAAGGAGTGGCTTCAATTCCCAAGAGGATGTATAGCCAGATGAAGAAGGCAAATCAGACGCCAGACGGCCGCAGGGAAGACCACCAAAGACATGGAAGGACAGCTGGGTTTCAAGCACCACAAACGACCAGTAGAGGGACATTAGATAGTAACAGGACAAAGTCCTACTTTAAGATGAAGGAGAAGTATCTAGTTTAACTAAGGTAAAACGAAACCCCTCTTCAATCACGTTTTACCGCTTAATAACAAATCGAACATGTATCTAAGTCCTTAAATTTAATTACTAACTTTGAATGACGTAGGTTTTGATATACTAATATTTTTTGTAGAATGAAATGGGCACACAAACTTAACACCTAAACACACCAACTCTCTCATACCTACCCAAACTCCCCACATTTACTGGAAGATATGTCTTTTTTTAATTGAGAAAATAATGTTTTTCCTAAATACCGCACATACTTGTTATAATTAATAAGCCACAAATTAATTGTCGTGCTTCAACATACACTGAAGATTAAAAACATACACAGTCTGATGAATTATTGGTAGTATTAATTGTGTATCCCATGGAAAACACTGATGTACCCAAAACTTTCGTGAATATAGAAAGTAATCTAGTAGACTAGTCGAATGTTTTATAATTAATAAAAACAAGGTAGAGGAAACTACCATTTAAATTTTGCAAGTATTGAATTACAACGTTATAGATTGCATAATTACACTACAAACATGTGCCTAAAAATGCCAGCAAAAACCTGATGTAGGATATATGGCCTTGTATGGAACTGTTTATCATAATGCACCATGCTTCAGCCACCTATTATTACCGCAGGGTGTTTTACCCAGATGCTAATTTCATGCTGAATCTACATGAACATCGCAAATCCCTTGTAACAACAACCCATATGTTATGGTAGCTCTGAAGGATCTAACCTAGAAATTTTTGCTACTTTTTGTGCCAAATGCAAATATTTCACAATTAAACTGCCATCTACACTACAGTATGATGACTCATAAGTAGCATGTTAATATACTATTTTTCAGCAGCTGGTCGATTTTGATAAACATTTGTTCTGATATTCTCTCAGAAGAATTCGTTTAAATCAGACAATGAGTGTGTCGCCCGTGCTGTCAAACAACCATAGAATATTTTCCCAGTACGTTCATGGGTCGTTCATTTGGGCTGTGAGGTCTCTCACCATTTTGTGGTATCATATATCATATTTTATCAATCGTTGAGTTGATCTAAATCCTAGAGCATCAATTACAAAAGTTTGTAACTTCTCTACATATCGATCAGAGTTTATAACGACTGCATATACTATTTTATCTTGAAAAATATATGAACCCAGGTAGCTGCTTCCACATCAAACAACTTACAGTATACAGTCTCTTTTAAAAACCAAATTAAACATTCCCCAAGCCAAATGACACATTTTTTATATTTCTATCACCAAACATTTGAAAGTGTGCTTCGTCTCCCTTAACAATTCTCTGTTTTTCCCAAAATCTTACGACGAACCTGTAATTATATGTATAGACCATTTAGATAAAATTTTTGAACAAACATTAATTTGAATTTTCTTTCACTGCGTTTCCTGCTTATAAGAAAGTATCGTTTCCATTCTCTAGATGTTGAAAGTCAGGTGTTATGAAGTAGTTTTACTATTAGATTAACACAAGATAAAGAGGAAAGATGCCGGCCTCGGTGGTCAAGTGGTTAGAGCGTTTGCCTTTAGATCCGAGGGACGCGGGATCTAACCTGGCTGAGGTCGGCGAGATTTTTCTAGGGGGGAAAAATCTGAAAATGCGCCTTCTGTCGGATAAGAAGTAAAGCCGTAGGTCCCGTGCCACTACGATGTGTGACACGTTAAAAATCACCTGGAGTTGGAATTACCCCAGATAGGCAAAATTCTTAGTTAGGGTGTACAATGCGCCATATGGCCTAAGTGCAAAGAGATGCATGGAAAACCGCGTCGTAGATCTCGCTCTTTCAAAGCAAGCAAGCAAGAGGAAAGATATTCTTTTAAAAGAGAAATTCGCAATAATATTATCAAAACTCTCAAAACTACTATTCAATTAAACAATTTCACCATTCGTGAAACACTAAGCGGTAATTAGCCCTTCGCTTATATGAGTGTGCGAAAAATCTGTATAAATACCCCCATCGTTGATAATTTATAAGTTCTGTTGAAAAAGGAAAATACCTTCGAACTTTGATATTTATTGAAGAACGCCAAAAAGAGAAATAATTCTAAAAACAGTCACAATATATGTAGTTTCCACGGTTTTTAATTCACCACCTTCGTGATTTATACAGTGACGTGTGATGTCTTTGTTAGCTATTTCAGAGTTAATTTTTAGTTTTCGTAGACCTCATCCTTTAAATTTTCTTCGACAACCACAAGTAATTGGACCAATAAAACAGGGAAACGTAACTATAACGAGCGTTGAAGACACACGCAATGCATTTGCGGATCACCTTGAGACTGGTTTCTCATCAACTCGTAATAACGGAAATGTATTTGCTGACGAAGTGAGACAATATCTACAACAACACGAGCTTAACCTACGTGATGAAATGAAACCAACATCTCCACGGGAAGTCAAAAAACTAGCCACGAGCCTTAAGGTAAGAAAAGCACCAGGATATGATCTTATCCCAAATATTGTAATTAAAAACCTCTCAATTAAACGATATGCTTACTTATCATCAGTGTTTAATGCCTGTCTGCGACTCGGGTACTTTCCTGCTGCCTGGAAACACGCACAAATATTAGTATTCCATAAACCTGGCAAAAACAAGCATTCGAGCTATAGCTATAGGCCAATCAGTTTACTCCCTTCATTGTCAAAGTTGTTGGAAAAAATTTTATAAATAGGCATTTACTTCAGAAACTACAACTAGATAACACAATCCCTACATTTCAATTTGGCTTTAGATCTCAACACTCTACCACACATCAATTGCAAGCGAATTGTGGAATTTATAGAAATAGGTTGGAAACAAGGCGTACACTACCGCAGCATTCGTAGATATTGGCCAGGCCTTTGACAAGGTCTGGACAGAAGGCCCATTATTCAAATTGCAACACATCGATATCTCTGACTACCTGATAAGTATTATACGTTCATTCCTCACTCAGCGCACCTTTTCTGTAAGAATCAACTCCACATTTTCAACAGCCAGACCTATCCATGCGGGTGTGCCACAGGGCTCCGTATTGGGATCACTGTTATTCAACATCTATGTTCACGATATCTCTCGGTTAAACAATACAATAATTGCTATGTACGCCGATGACACGGCATTACTCACCCAGAGCAACGACCTATTAGAAGCCTCAAACGAATTACAAAACAGCGTAAATACAATCTCGAAATGGATGGACAAATGGCACATATCTCTTAACCCAACAAAATGTGAAACTAAAGTGTTTACTCTTCGCCGCCTTGCAGACCCAGCTAACATTGTTACACAATGTTAAACAATGAAGAAATATTATGGAACACACAGCATAGTGCAATTAAATACCTAGGAGTTTATCTACAGGGTGTTCCAAACATGACGCACTATATACCCAAGACGCGACAAACCATGTCAAAATAAGCAACTTTGTTAAATGCAAAAAATGTCTCAGGGGCCCCGTTGATGAGATATGGGGGTCCAAAGTGGGCACGTTGAAAATGAAAAGCAGAAGTATATTTTATAAATTTTTATATTCAAAATATTGCAAACCCAGTATAATCTTGTAAAAATAAATTTATTTTTCCAAAAGTTGTAAGAGTTTTTAGATACAATTTTTTGAATGTTACAAAAATAATAAAATTATGAAATAAAATGAAGCTGGCATCATACCAGATTGATAATTTGCAAAAATTATTAATCAAATGTGTTTTGTGCCAAATGATTTAATGTCACTTTAACGTCAAAATTTAAAGATCATTTGTAATGTTTACTAATAACGAATATTGTGACATGTACCTCATTCTTGGTGAATGCAATGGAAACTTAAGAAATGCTGCTGTAGAATATTCGTTGCGTTATCCCAATCGTCGTCATCCCGATAAAAACGTTTTTCAGCGGCTTGACCAACGTATGCGGGAAACTGGTCGTGTTGAATTAAATTACAACCACGGTGGGCGACCACGCACAACCAGGACTGCTCAATTAGAAGATGATGTTCTTGCAGCCGTGGAAAATCAACCAGGTATGAGCACACGTGGAATCGCCCAAGAGCTTGGGATAAATTGCAGTTTAGTGCATAGAATTTTAAAAGGGGAGAATTATCACCCTTTTCATTATTCAAAAGTTCATACTCTACAAGAAAACGACTTTCTGCAAAGAACGAATTTTAGCCAGTGGCTGCTACAGCAAATTGAAGCAGATGAAGACTTTACAAAAAAAGTATTATGGACGGACGAAGCAACTTTTACTCGAGAAGGGATATTTAACCAGCACAACAATCATTACTGGGCAGTTGAAAACCCCAATGTATTTCACATAAGAGGTTTCCAGCAACGGTTTGCGCTAAATGTTTGGGCAGGCATATTAGGTACCCACATCATTGGACCATTCGTTTTACGCCATCGAATAGACGGCAACAATTTTCTCCACTTTTTAAACCACGGTCGATGGTGCGCCGCCACATTATACTGGTTTAGTCAGAGAATGGATGGATGAAAATTACCCTGATCACTGGATTGGACGCGGAGGTCCTGTCCCATGGCCTCCGCGCAGTCCAGATGTAACACCTTTAGATTTTTTTCTATGGGGTCACATGAAAAACATTGTCTACAGCACAGCACCAGCAAATGAACAAGAGCTACGCAATAGAATAACTGCCGCTGCTGCTACGGTAACACCAGAGATGTTGAACCGGGTACATAGCAATATTAGAAGAAGAGCAAATGCTTGCTTAGCTGCAAATGGGCAAAATTTTGAACATTTGCTATAATAATATTTTTTATGCTTTTAGCTGTAATTGTTGCTTTCTTGAATTTTGTATTGTTTCCATAGTTTCAAAAAATGATTAAAATACTTTCATTCCTTTCGTTTTAGTTTTACGTTTAACAGTGTTGCCAATTTTTTAAAATTTTAACTGCTTATAACTTTTAAACGGGCCATTATATTACATTTGCAGTCAAACATATTAACTAATTTAGACACGCTCTGGCTCCTCTTGGATATATGGTGCGTCATTTTTGGAACACCCTGTAGATCGACAACTTAACTTGAGGATTCCATATAAATCGTAAATTAAACGCAAGCTATGCTAGACTTGCTTTGCTTTACCCATTAATAAATAGGAAAAGCTCACTGCAAATAGAATGCACTATGCTCATCTATAAAGCAATCATTCGACCAGTAGCAATGTATGCATGCAGTATATGGGGCTCAGCTTCATCGACACTCCTCAAGAAGATCCAGGTCTTGCAAAATAAAATATTAGGAATAGCCACGAACACACCAGGGTACGTAAGAAATCATCAACTACACACCGAACTAAACATTCAAACCATCGAGCAGTTCATCAAAAAAACGGCAAGAACATTTTTCAAAAATATAAACAACTGTGCGATAGCAACTCACTACAACCTAGGAGCAAGGCATATACACCAGCGCTTAAAACGTAAACTGACCGAAGATCAATCAACTGATGACAGTGATAGTGAATGAAACATAGTGGTGTAACTAAATATTATAGCAATAACAATAGTGAACGGGTAAGCTACTATGGTAATCCCGGTATGTGAACAGTGTTAAATATAAACTAAGCTAAGCATGCATAGCACTAGATTGCGGAACTGGTTAAAATAAATTTAAAATCCTTTAAATTATCCCAAGAGAGATTACAAAATCGTCTAACGTAGAGAATAAATAGCATATAGAAATCAGAAATATTATCAAAATATCCTCTTCAAACCAATTTCTTAAAAGTTAACAATTGATTTGTTATATGAGCCGGTGATCCATCTTGCTGAAAAAATTACAAAATATCTTTGGATCAACTTTAACAATGTTGATAAACTGGTTAACAATTCTTGATATCGTTGGAATTATTTCAGATTTTTATGCGTTCTCCGTACAACCTTATTATGATTAGTCAAAATGTAACTTAAAAATTGTTATTTTTTCTGTTCCTTCAAGTAAAGTGAACGCTATGCCGGTAAATAATAAAAACATGTCTTCAATTGGTAAGCCCTGTACTATAGCTCATGCGCTTTCCTACTTCTTTGTCTGTTTCTTGTGTAGGTACGGCAGTATATTGAACATGATTTGTTCATTCGTTTATCATGTTCCAGTTTTCAGACGTTTGTATTTTATCGTATTTAATTTCGGCATGTTCAACATCCATCCTTTTATTTACTTTACAAACATCTCTAAATCATTCAATCGATTTAAAAAGCTTCATTTTTATAGGAAAAGACTAGGCTGCCAAAATAGATCCAACTAACTCAATCACTTTTCTGACGTAGCTTCTCCTGATTACGTATGTTGTTAAAAATTTTAGAAGACAAACTTTTAGGGCTTTGATTATCGACCTGAAAAGTTTTACGCACCCGGGGATTTCCTGTACAGATTCAACGCAGACGTTTCATTTGTCAGTTTAAATAAAATACCCAAACTCTTGGCCTTAAATAGAAAAACGGACATCGGCGATTGGATAAAAGTAATTCAGAAAATCTCCTCTGTAACGATTTCAACCAGCGCAGTCCTTGTTCGTTTTGCACGGTGTCCACAAATTCAATTACTTTGTTTGGTTCACCGGTCAATTAAACTCACTAGATCCCACGTGCTTAAGTCCGGTCTAGTCTGGATAATCTCGACTTACCGGTCTAACTTTAAATTTAATTCCAAGAAAATGAAAACAAAAGTCATATTTGAAGCTAATGGAAATAATGATAATAAAATTACGGCACCCTTTGAGCTTCTCGACAATTACTGGTTATTATATTAGAAACTTCCAGTCTGAGTTTAACTTGGGCTTTCTAGAATCGTTATGTTCATCTTCGGATAATTGTAGAAACCATAAAATCCATTTCCGCGAGTAAGAAAATTCAGAATTGGTAATGAAGCCGCAAAACTCAATTAAATATGATTAATACACATTTGATGAGTTCCGATATTATCTGAAAAGGCTTTGTTTGTTTCGGATTCACAGCGTTATTCCCTGTTTGTGATTATATTCCGATTGTTTTCCAATTAATAAAACGATTGAAACATTGAATATGCATTCATAATGCAAGGCATTAATCAAAAGAGCAGCGGCGGTGGAATAGGAGAATATTCAAGTACCCCAAAATAGGTTTCTCGTCAAAAAGCAAACAAGCTTTAAGAACAGAAATCTCGTTTAGGAGAACAGGATTTCCCAACGAAATTATAAATTATAATCCACCTTTCCGTGATGTGTCAAGAAAGAATAGGATTGTATTTTCTGAAGAAAGAAATACAATTTGAACACGTACTACACGCGGCGAACGAGGAAAAGGTATAAAAATGGGATTTCCAGCAAGGGTGGCAAGATTCTCCCCTTCATTTTGTAAATAACACTTTTCCACATGTCCCCGTCCGCAGTTGCGCACTAATTAAGGGGTTTATATCACTGGGTTATGCGCATTAAGGCAGTAACTCGTGCTTTGCGCCTTAAAGGCCTCGTTCGTTAAATTTTCTTATAATTACAACTCGTCTTTGCCATCATTAAAACTTTACACCAGACCAAGCATTCGCGTATATATGTCCGTAAAAGGAAGGCCTTTCTTGTGTTGGTCCATATTTTAGAAAAACGAATGCACTTCATTGAGGTAATCATTAATTCAGTATAATTTTATTAAGGTTTTTCCAGAGCCCCTCGTTTTTTAAGCATGACGTTCCTAAGAGGCCCTTTAAATTGAGTTGACAATTTTCCCTATTACGTCGTCTTCTACCTTCTTTACGACAATTTGATAAAAGTGATTTTAAACTTGTAGCTTTCCTTGGCAAAAGTCTAATTCGGTCGCAGAGGGCTGCCGTTTGCACTGAGCACTGCAAAAGACAACGACTATGAAAAGGTCTTATATTTACTTTTCATTTGCTTCCTCGATTCCAAAGTATCAAACATAATAAGTAGTTTTAAGTCTGCCCATCTCTATGCAAATTTATTTAAAACACCCAAATGAACCAAGGATTAACGTTTCGTTTACAATAAAGAACGTTGATTGAGTTTACTGTAGAATTTAATTAATTATTTGAATTATTTATGTCTTACTCTGGGTGAATGTCGAAAGCCTGGAGGTATTCCTGATTTTGAATTCAATAACGAAATAAGACTAAATTAAAAACCATTAACTGAAATTTAGAAGGGTCCCTCCTAATGTCTAAATTTAGAACACTAAGCGAAAAATTAGTAGAGGATTAGCGGCAGCTTTCGGGGTAACAAGCTTGAAATATTGATGATATGAAAAACGTATTACGTAGCAAGTAGTGGCGAAGACTAAATATTTAAAACAGGCATAAATACGATTTAGTATTGACACTAGAAGTAGCCTAATAATAATAATACGGTTTAATGGATGTTTTTATGTACTAAAAGCTAGGCGTTTTATTGCAGTTAATACATATAATATGAAGCAATTTCGTTAAGTAGAGATCCAGTTTTCAATATTGCAGACATACCGATAGCCATAAACGAAATCGAGGAATAATTCACAAATTATCGTTAAAATGAAGCAGCCGAAGGATCATGAAATAGCAGAAGTCCACTCTCTGTACTAAACTAATTAGATATTTTGCAAATAAGGCGGATCCATGAAATACTAAACATTATTTATAGTTCAAGTAGAAAACTACATTATTATGCAAATGGTCGTGCAGGTTAATAGCCTTTATTTCCTATGTTGTTAATAGTATTTGCGTAATCATTATAGCTTTTTTAAAATTAACTGTTATGTTTTAAAAAATTGTTCCAAATTTCAAACATCAGCATTCACTCAACCAACTGTATACTGAAAATTTGTAATAATGTGGTACTGTTGGATAATATTAGAATACTAACTGATTCCGTGGGCTACGCTTAAAGCTTTGTTAAGCAACTTCTTTTCAATATTCTCATTAGTGCATATAATAGACACTTGGGTACATTTACATTAGCTGAATTTCACATGGACGTCGGTAGATAGTAAAACGGTGAGTGGAGTTACATTTCAACACAAAGTAAAATTTATAATTAAGTAGAAATTGCGAGCGCAGAAGCAATATACAGAGAGTTTAAAACATACGTTCGGATATTTTACTCAATTGTAGATCTCATAAATACAAACAAAAAAGTGATAATAAAAATGGGTTCGAAAGTCAACCGTTTTCGAGACGTGGAGTTTTTTTAAGAAAATAAATATTGCTTGTTATTTCAATAAGTTCCCCACCCATTAAATAAATATCAAAAATAGCCGTGTAAATAGAACATTTTAGTTACAAATAATTAAAGTAGATGTTCTACAGGCCCTCCTTCCATTTGTACACATCCTTCGCATCTTCGTAAAAATGAACGCCGCATTCTTTCAAAGATTCCTGGGTTCATATGAGCAGTCTGGCAGGCATGTTATATTCGTTCTCGCAATTCGTTTAAATTATTCACAGGGTTTAAATAAACTAACGACTTTAAATACCCTGAAATACACAAGACAGGCAGATTGAGATCAAGAGATCTAGGTGGACACTCAACTGGATCCCCTCGCCCTATCCACCTGCCGTTGTATTTTTCGCTTAGGACATTTCTGACCATGATTGAAAAATGTGCAAGAGTCCCATCGTACATCGACCACATATTCATGAATCAGGGGTACATCTTCTAACAATAGTGGCAAGGCATTGCGCAAAAAGTCAAGACACAATTGGCCAGTCAAACGGTTCGGAAGAAAAAAAGGTCGTATCATATGGTCTCCAAAAACATCAAACCAAGCATTAATTGATGATTCGATTCAATAATAGCATGAGGGTTTTCATCTGACCAAACATGACTGTTGTGGAAATTATAAATGTCATTTCTCGTAAAACTAGCTTCGTCGGTAAATAAGACTTCACTAACAAAGTTTGCGTTTTCCGCAATTCTTGTCAGTGCTCATCGCCAAAACACCAGACGTACACCATCATCAGGCACAATAAGAGCCTGTACCCTTTGAATATGGTATGGGTGCGATTGATCCTCACGTAACATTCTCCAAATTAGGAAAGCATTAATATCTGTTTCGGCAGAAAGTCTTCGAGTGCTGGTACCTGGATTTTCTTCAATTCTCCTTAAAATGCTAAGTTCCGCTTCAGGAGTAGAAACTGATCTACTTCGGATAAACGTTAATGCAAGTTTGTAAAAAATTTGTCACGCAGAAGTGCCCGGTTCGGAAATGCTTTGGCATACGAGCGACGTGTCTCATAAGAATTGCCATTGGCCTTACCATACATGAAATGCATATCTGCCAATTCCGCGTTGGTATACATATTCCAACAACAACAACAACAACAATATTGACACTTACAAAAACTCAAACAAATGTTGTTTTATCCACTTTCATAGCAGACGTGATAAATACGATTCTGCACTCCTACTCTGCGTAAATAATTTGGCTGTATCTTCAAAACGGTTGATTTTCGAACTCATGTTTATTTTGGTTTTTTTGTTTGTATTGATAAGATCTATATGTGGGTAATATTCGAACGTATTTTTTAAACACCCGGTATAACTATATAGACTAATAAAAAAGCCGTGACTTTTAAATAAAATAGTGCTTCTAAGTTATATGATAACCCAAAGAAAATAAAAATTTTCGCTGTCGAGATAAATTTATACGTTTTTTTTTTTAGTGGATGACTATTTGCAATTTACAGTAATTCTTTGTGTTTTTATACACAAAAACCTGAATCCGCATACCCAAAGCATCACTAAAAATCAAGTTACCACATCAGTTTATTCCAGTCAATTTATCTAAACTTGTAGGAATATATTTTCAAATGACGAAGAAACAAATGTGTTGCTTTGGTCGGTGAATGTCGGTAAAATGGGGCTGCAGCCTCCAATTTATATATCAGGGCTTATCCAACAAGAAGACCACCGTCTGACTACAAACATAAAAACCGAACTGCTTGTTCTCATTCACTACCTCTCACACTGCTAGTGTTAGAGCCAGTGAACGGGAATTTCCATGTAAGACAAAGAGATTTAAGCACACATGTGGGTATTATTAAAACTTCAGTTAGAAGAATTGTGAAAGCAAATGGATTTCATCCTTATCACGTTTCTATGGTGTGCATGGAAATGATCCTCCGACAAGATTGCAATTTTGTAATTTTTTTTAGAGGCAATTTCCTTTGGATCCATCTTTCTGAAGTTGTGTATTGCGTGGTAATTAATGTAGCACAATTCTGCTTAGACAATGATCAAGTGAATAGGTATAACTCGCACTGTTACGCACAAGAGAATCCGCACTCGATACCTATTTTCAAGTTTTTCGCCATAAGCACTTCTGCGATCACTGTTTCACAGCTTAATTTGAAATTAAATTTAAAAATAAATGTAGTTGTAAGTTGTGTGCTTTGTGAATATACGTAACTGCTAACTAATCATGTAAAGCGGTTTTATTGTGCAAATCAAAGACGGCATAAATCCGATAAATTTAATAAAAAGAATATATGCCACATATATTAGAAATGCTAAGCCCGGTTTTTATTGTTTCAAGATTTAAGGTAACGAAAATGGCAGGCGCAAGAAAGCGAAATTAATGTGTAAAAATTATTTTTACATTTCAAGACATGGTGAGAAAGCATATATTTTCATGGATATATATTTATATTACTTAACCATTACAGAATTAACTCAGCAGTTGAAATGATTTTCTGTAACAGATTATATATTTGAATTTAAAATTCGCATGTCCCCATTCATTTTTATAAAAAAAAAACTTAATTTTTGATAATTACAGTTTCGGAAAACGTAAGTTATTATTCGCTTTATATATCCGAATCATTGTGCTTCCTACGATTTGTTCGAGCTGTAAAAACGTTCAGACCCCTGCACTCCGGATGTTGTTTGCACATTTCTCTTATCCATGTTTTTCGCAATGTTCTGTTCCTGTTCATTTATCAGATATATTATTATTGATATAATATTGCTTCGATTTTGTAGTTGGGCAGTTGGAATTAATTCCTGTAATCCTATAGCATATACCTAATTATAAAAGAGAGTAATTTATATAAATATTTTCTTGTCAAACAAGAGCCTCGTACACAAGTCAGTATTTACAATGTGGACACTCAAAATGTAAAAATTCTATATAACGATTGTTATGTGATTTTTAAATTTGCCGCACACTTTGGCAGTTCCGTGATTTCTATGCCGCTTCGTTGAAATTAATATCGCTGTTCTAATTAAATTCTTATTTTGGTTACTATTTTCGGTATTTTGTTTTGTCTTCCGTAGCTCAAATTGTGTCGGTAGTCCCTTTGTGTGAAATCACAAGCTTTGATTTCATCCGCTAAACCTTGAACGCTTCTGGGAATTCCGAGCGTCAAAAACAAAATTCCTTCTCGAACTTCTTGCATATGATTTCGCCAGGTTGTGCAATCTTTTGAGGGGAGAAGTAGGGTCTCCATTGCATTTTGGGTTAGTCCATTCTTAGATCTCGAGGACTCCGGTTGTCCGAAGCTCCATCATCGGCAATCGTAATTACGTCAAGTGCTGCAGGGGCGGCTCTCGGTTTTTTTTTGTGAGGGGTATCATTAATGCGTGTTCCGTTTCGCTGTTGTACCAAGGGGTATCTAACAGACTGTCGGCTATTGCCGGATTAATGGGAACATCTTGATTCAACCCCAGGAAAAGGCAACTCTTCAGTGAGTTGTAAAATCGCCTTTTTGGCGGATCATCGTCAAAGCCCAACGCCCGTGGTTCTGCAGCCATTTCATGTTATCGAAGGTTCCTGTCTTCGCCTCTGTTCATCGTTTATAACAACTGGAAATCGCCGTCTTATTGTGCCGTCTCCTCGTCAAGGTAAAGAATGTTTTTGTTGTTGTGCAGTGAAAAATAAATCTTTTTTTCCTCGCGTGACTTGCAGACTTCAAATTTAATTTTTTTTGTAAAATTGTAAAAAAATAAAAAGGACCTTCAGTCGCCTTAGGTGTTAATTTGTTTTAGGATAAAGCTACTAAATTA
>JABXWE010045543.1:0-11816 GCA_014611495.1 Limonius californicus
AATAAAACTAACTGTAGAAACTGAACTATACTTTGCTAACTATTTAATGATTCTAGTAAAATATATAAAGACACAGGTTGTATTTTCGATAACCCAATCTTATCGAAAATGTAAGTTATTCTGTATGAATGTAAACAATATTTTTTTCTTTTTTGCAAATAAGTTATAGATTTTAAGAATTTTATTGTTAAAGTTATTGCAAAAACCTTAATTGTTTCCTTGTCTTTTCTAATAACTAACAAAGCCCAGTATTAGTGTTCAGAAAGACCTTTTTTGTATATGAAGATTTTCCTCCCATTTATCATTCCTAGGCGTCGGTTTTGTTTGCAAATTTATACGAACTGTATTCACTCGTCACTGGAATTTATATAGAATTCCTACACACCGAGACATTTTCCAATTGCATATCTTGCTATTTTGATAAATAATTCTAACAGAAAAATTCAATTTATTATTTATTAACCTGGGAAAAAACTGTTCAATATTTGACGTGAACAAAGAATAAATTAATACCGAAGAATTTTTTTAGGGAAATCTTGAATTTGTAAAGAGGCTTTATGAACCTATCAACAATGGCCCAACTAAGTTCTGCTTGTTAAGGTAAAACATCGTAAACTGCAAGTTAGTAATGAAGAAGCTATTAAATATCGACCTCCCACTTTGCTGATTTATTCCAAAAAGTTTTTCGTTAATAAACAGGAAATACAAATTAGAAATGAAGACTGCTATTTGCAAAGAAAACTGCTAGGATAAACTTTGCCATACTGAAGTTATAATTTATATCCTCTAGACTTTAGAGCAAGCAGCGCGCTGAGAGAATTCTCTATTCAAAGAACAGAGTTAAGGTGCAAGACTCGTTCTAATAAATTAACAGAAAATAAATAAATAAATGAGAATTTAAATGAGTTAGTTGTTATCAATATGCAGATGAGATAGCACACACATGCAAAACTAAAGACAGCAACTATAAACTAGTATAAGATCACACCTTATTTGGTCCACAAAACAAGTGCAGTTTGCAATGAGTGCAGGGAAATTGCGTCCCACTACGCAAAATACCATTAGCAATTACTATCACGTACTAGATTTACTAGAGTGCCTGAAAATATTTCAAACAGCAGGGTATCGGTAGTATAGAACCGAAATTCTCGTAATTATATTTATCTAAAGTGTATTATCGTCTATTAGGGTGTCGAGATCAATTTATTAACATGAGCTGTTGTGTACACTGCGTATTGTACGTTAAATGAGCCTACATTTAGGCTTCCGTATCGAATTACCAACTACAACAGTAGAAATAAATGGAATTCTGAGCATCCTTGAGCAAACTGGGGCCGCTTATAATTAAACAAAAGTAGCAAACATAAACTCAACTAAAATGGATTACTATATCGCTAAGAATTTCATAAACCAAAAAGGTCAAAGACTTTCAGCAAACTCGATGAAGCACAAGCAGGAATCTCCTATACTTACATAAGAAAACTTTGGTAAAGTAAATGCAGATGCAATTATTCAATCTTGCGAGTTGCAGCGTCGTGTTTTACTTTTAATAAATTTAACCTTCTGAGACAAACGAGAACCAGAAGTGCTTTTCGCAGAAAAATTGTATGATTGGAATAAAGTTTGACCTCAATGACTTGTCTTAGAAAATTCCCTAACCGTTTGCGTTTGCACCTGAAGAAATCGCATTGAGACACAACCAGTGAAGGGAAGCAACTTATAAAAATGTATCTTAGGTAGGTAGCACAAGTGAATAAATGTACCGGAGGATAACAGCTATATAAAGGCTTGGCGTCTTTGCCAAGGCATTTGCTTGTAGTAGTGGCATGAATAGCTTCACTCAAGGTATGATTTATTTACATATTTTGAGGCACTTCCTATTTTTATTGCCGGAAGTCGGTATTCGAAGATAGCAGTTGCAAGTGCAGGCGTTTAAAAGAACGTTGTGAATATTCACTTTTTGTGCTAATTAATTAAAAGTGAGAACACGCTGCATTCTTCTAAATTTAGGAAGTGCTTCAATCTTAATTTCGGTGAATTGGTATTTGAGTGCTTTAGTTTTACAATATGGTAAGCTATTTTTTTTTGACAAAAAATTATATCCATTCGCGGAATAATTCAATTTAATTTTTGCGTATTGCACAACATTGGGAAGAACAAAAGAGCAAACCTTGGGATTCGTCACGAACAGACTTACCGTGTGGTTTCACCTTGTGGTAGCATCGAGGAGAAGAAGTAATGATATTGAGAGAAGGTGCCAAGGTTTCGCTTAATTAACAATCACTGTAACACTCACATACCAAATTCAGCAAACATCCATAATGGAAATATATCTGATTTGTAAAACCTTTTTGCAGAAATCATGCACAGACTATTAGTATTAACGTCGTTATTTATATCGGCTAGTGGAGGGTTAGTTCGAGTACCCAAGATTTACAATGCTCTGATATCCTCGGACGAAAATTTGTCACCGAGCCATGCAATTCCCGTCGTAGAGCCCGTACTTAGAACTACAGCTTTAGGGGTGGCTTTCCCTCCGATTTTTGTGCATCCGACACTCGAAGAACTCCCTAAAAGGGTCGAAGGCAGCATCGACGCAAAGGTAAAATTGAACGCGCGGAATGTCTGTTTTTATGAAAGCTAAAACGCAAGGTCTTTTCTTCAATTAGTGCTGTATAAATAATATCTGACAGTTTGCGTTATTATTATTATGATAGCAAACGGGGCCACTAAATGCGTCCCACCAGTTACATAATCTATGCTTATAAATAATTACGTTCGTGTTCTGTGTAATTGTATAAACATTACTGTCTTCTCGTTCTGAAAAAGCAATATCTTTTTTGTGAACGCATCAAGAGCGTTCCCAAAGGAAAGTGCCCGAAAAACCGCTCTATTTAAATCGAGGCGACATATATCACATTATACAGATTTTTTTAAGTTTACGCCAGTTGCAATTTCCGCTGAGGCCTAAGCTTTGCCGGCAAAAAGTTAACAGAGGTATATTTTTCAGGAAGAAGTAGCCAGTGGGGCACCAGAAATCTCGAAGGGCACCAGCGAGAAGGATAACGCTAAAACGGAGGACAGGAAACCAATAATACCTCAGTTAACGTACCATGGTTCACTATATCCACTGGCAATCGATCCATATTTTCCATATTCGTACACCTCCGAACTGCTTTTCCCGGCTTTGCCGTACTATCACCAACCAATTTTTGTGGATTTAGGGCACTTTAACACGGATAATAAGAAGAAGAGCAAACATCACGCACCTGCCGCCAACTTTAAGAAAAATCCCGAGATTCCTGACGTCCCACCTCCACCTTTACCGCTAAAAGATAAAACACAACGTGCAGCGTGATCACATATCACCTGTTTGTGTTAGATTTTTTTATTTGATATCCGTTAGCTGCGAGTTGCAGGGCAAAAGGAATTGATTTAGAACTACTCCACGCAACATGGATCATATATACGCATGCGAGATTTGTTTTTCTGTATCTACAGCTTTTCCCTTAAATCAAATGCAGTAGACAGGATAATTGTTGTATCGCTATTATTTAATATTTATTAATAAATTATTTTATACAGGAATATTCTCATAAAAGCGCCTGGGTAATTATAAGATTAAAAGCATAAAATAAATCCAATCAAATAGCCATGACGACTTTTGACTTATAAAAGCTTTTGATGCGACTGAAGTAAAAAATTGTATTAAAGCACTTGTGTCGCTTCTTCTTCCTCTTCGTCTTCGTCTAAATAATATCCATTAACTTGCACATAAAAATTGAAACCCTTTCCATATTCCGTCGTTACGTTAAATAAAATGTAGTTTTGTCCAACTCCTCCAGCAACGTAGATTGGATATCCACCACCTCCAGGTACTTGGTCCAATATTTTGGCGCAAGTTATATTCACTTGGCCTTCCACGTTAATCTGCAACGTATTTGATTATTTTAATTGAATTTCAACTAACTTAATTAATTAATAAATTGGATATCATTACGCAACAACTTTAACCAATTTTATTCTACAAAATTCACCTATGTAGAAATACCAAAAAGTCACATTTGCAAATGCCAAACAATTATTTAAACCAAACAATATTATTTACAGTCGAGAATATTATTCGGCATGGAAGCTGTTAACAATAAGTGTTTATACTGATAGCTTCTTCCTAATTTCATATATACAGGGTGGTCTAACGTAGCGACAATTTTTAAAGGCGAACATATCTAAACATCTTGTTATATTGTATATAAGATTCAGTATTTTAAGATTATACTCTTCTTCTTCTGTGCCAATGGTATGTTAATTACATACAATGAAGCAGGTTATATGAACCCTCTTTCCATGTATGATGGGCAGAAGGCTTAGTTCCCCTACATGGTTTACTATTGTCAAAGATGTTGGAATAATATCCGATGATATGATAATGCTCTAAATTGGAAATATGTATACATCAGCAAACATTTTAAAATCTTGTTTGACTAGACCGATATACATATTTTATGTAGATAATCTGTTATATCTTTTTAGAAAATAACTAACATATAGGACATAAAAATCTTTACATGGGAGGTGCAAAATTTTTTTTTGATAATGTAAAATAGACTATGGCTTTCTTTGAAAAGCAACATCCAACATACTTTAAGAAGATTTTGTTTAAACGAAAGATCTTTGTTTTATATCAATGCATTAAAAAGTAGGAATATACAAGGTGTCGTAGGCGTTTCGCATAATCCATCTTTTTGTAAAATGTCATTTTGAATAGACCATTTTGCAATGTGGCGACTGAATTTGAGGCATTTAGCAAAATGTCTTAGAGCTTTCAGGCAAACTGAACGACGACTTGATTTTATACAATGTGACTACATAATTACTTTATAAGTGGTAGAAGAATTTGCCGTTTCATGAAGTAATTTCTAGAACTCCATACTGTGCTTTATTTGGATGTGATCCGAAAGTTGGTTTAAAATCGACTGATAACCAAATGATTTATCCAATAACATTACAATGGAGGAACAATTAGAAGAACTGGCTAATTTAGAAGGCAGTGAAACATGATAGGAATTGGGATCGGAAACGACACATACAAACAAAAACAACGAAAATACAACTAGTTGTGGATGTGGTGAGGATCATGATGGCGAACTAAATGTACAAAATGTGTTAGGAAAAGCTATAGCTTACAGCAATGGAGTTTATAGAATATGAACACCTAGAGGAATAATAAAAATTGGTTTCCGCGTAATGAAATTCAACCATCTGGAGCACCCACACTAGAAGCCATTCTGAAAAAAAATAATATGTTTGTGACAAGCTGTTTCTTGTCAATACAAATTTGGGGGACAGGGATACGCAAAATGTTGTCGCAAATCCGCGAAAAAACATAAAAAGTGTGCATGTAACAAAAGCGGCGGGTTAACGTCATAATAGCTCAGCTTGCATTAGTAAATAGGTATTTTATTGAATAAATATTTGCTATTAACATTGTTTGAATAGAGTTTATTTACTTATTGCTTTAGTTTACTGTGTATTATTTATTCTACTCTGTATTATTTAAGAATCTTTTTATTTTAGTTTATTTAAATAGGAAGACCTTATTTAAGAGTATCTGTTAATTTTTTAGTACCAGCTAGTGTAAGTGATTTCAATAACATTTTGCCCAAATTAAACACATTTATTTTATTATTTTCCATAACTGTAAATGTAAAAGAGCCTAAATTATACAGTCACATTGCATAAACTCAAATCCTTATGCAGTTTGCCTAAAAGCACTAAGACATTTTACTCAGCCGTCACATTGCAAACTAATCAATGTTTGTTCAAAATGACGACGTTTTGCAAAATAACTAGGCATTTTCAAAAAGACGGATTATGCGAAACACCTGCTACATATACCTTGCAAATTATACTTTCATGCTGAAACATAAATCTAATTACTTTCCTAAACTATTACAACATATTTGCAATAAGCAAGAAAATCTATAATTTAAGGAAGGCACACAAACTACAGGCTAACCCATTAAAAAAGCGCTCGCGTATATAACAAACCTGTAAGAAGTAAATGTTTGAAGTTGCATTGTCTCCTGTATTGTATTTCTTGCTTAACGCGATATTATGAAGAAAAATTATAATATTTTACATTTACAGCTGAATTATTCAAAACATATTTACCACTAAGCAAATACTACCTAAAGATGTCTAATTTAAAGAATATGCACATACAAGTCATACACAAAAAGCCTTAAATTGAATCGCGTTTACTAAATTCGAATAGAAAATTTCCTTGGCAGGAGAAAGTTGATTTTCTATCTACTGAATCCGATGTAATTTTAAAATATATTAAAATTCTATATGAAATTGCATGCTGGTGAATATTTGGTTGCATAGCTGATATCTAAGCCGTAGAGTTAATAAATATTTGTAATAGATCAATGAGAGTTCAGCATTATAAGAAACATTTTCATAGATATTATATGTGGGAAGTAAAAAGCTTGCCCTTACTTAAGCCATACAGTTAATTACATTTACTACAATTATTCAACAATTCTTCAAGTATAGTTACTACAGATATGTTTTTAATCTAGAACACAATGTATAACTCTACATCTACAGGCATTATGAGTTTTCTATAAGTTCTTGGTGCTTGGTAAAAGTCGATGTTTGAATTACTTAATAAACTTGGACGGATTCTTTACAAGTTGTTCCAATGTAGTGAATGTTAGATCTTCTTAAAGCAAGTTGTGTAGCTTTATTTAGTAATCATTAAAGAGCGGATTATATGCAAAATGCATATATTTTAATTTTTGCATATCTTCGACTATAGTCAATTATGTGGACGAATTACACTGATTAACGCTAATTAGTGATTGCACATATTGCATAATTGGGCATTCGCCACATATTTTCGGAAAAGTTGCATAAACTTGCATATTTTGGCCTTTTGCATTACTCGTTTGTAAATTTTCGTCAAGTGGTCAAAACAAGATTATGGAATTCCGAGTAGTGCACACAGATCACCGATAATTGTATTACTTGTTTCTTGTTTTATGAATGGAGGGTGGATATTGAGTGGGATACATACCTACATTTTGTTTGTAGTTTGCAAAGTATTTTCTCTCATTGAGTAACCCTATAATAGAATCTTCTCTCGTCCTTACAAGGTGTCCGATACTCCGATATTGTTGATCTCTTGCGAATATTATACATATTATATACCTACAATGAGTAAATCGAACAAGATTGCTTCATGGATTAAACCATATCCAGAACTAGTAATGGATGGCGACAAATGTTTTGCCGAGCTTGCAGCATACTGGTAAGTTAAATAATTTTTCATATATAAATTAAAATTATTTTTCATATTATTACGTACGTAACTAAAACAAAGTCATAGCAGGGATGGCAGTGTTTGTTTCTGTTTTTAACGAGTATCAGAAGTTCTTATATTAATATTTAATTATTTGTTGTTGTAGATGTTTTTCAGAGAAAATCCTTGGTAGATCAGCACACTAAATCTCCTTCATATATTGCAAAATGGAAGCGAGGCAATTGTTCTCAGCAAACCATGGCACAATGTTCAGGGACGAGTTCCAAAAAATCGGAACAAGAAGAATTTAATAAGGAGTTATGTAAGGCATTCATTTCGTCTAATATACCGTTATCGAACTTATAAACTTAATTTAAAATCGTTCTTACAAAAATTTATAAACAAAATGTACCTTATGGAAAAATTATGTAAATTCTTGTTACAATAAAACAATGTCTGAAATTAGACAATTAGTGGGTAGTAATTTTGCTTATATAATCGTAGATGAAAGTACCGACTACTGTGGCCGTTACATTGCCCATTTACCTATTCATAGGAATGAAGACATTTTAAGCAAATCATATTTAATAGCTTCCAAACAACTTGAAAAACCAAATAATTGAACAATTGGCCGGTTTGTGCAGGAAGGTACGTCCAATTTTTTTACCAGAAAATGACCTTGTGAAAAAATTTTACTCATGTTGTCCGAGGCTGCCCCCTACATGACAACAGCAACGCAAAATTTAAAATTTTTTTACATCATTCTTGTAACTTGCTTGGCTCACGGTTTAAATCGTGTAGCCGAAAGTATTAGGAATCAATTTCCCCTTGTTAACGATTCAATTAATAACGTATAAAAATATTTCTAAAAGCCCCCTTGAGAATCCAGTTTTATAAAGAGCGACTTCCAAATGTTCCATTGCCTCTCGAACCGATGATTACAAGATGGGGTACATGGTTAGAAAAAGCAATTTCTTACGCCGATAATTTTGAAGGTATTAAAGATGTAATTGTTCAAATAACTGATTCTAGCGCCGCTTTGGATAATCATAATAAATTAGTGAAATCGACAGAATTGCCTCAGCGTCTTTGTTTTATTAAATCAAACTATAGCTTCGTTTCAAACTCCATTCGCAAATTAGAAACTCAAGGGATGTCTCTTTCAGAGTCAATTGAAATAATAAACGAATTTGATAGATTGTATAAGAAAGTTAAGGGTGAAATAGGTGATATCATATATCAAAAATTTAATAGTCTCATACAAAAAAATGAGGGGTTCTAAATTTAAAACAAATTAACCAAGTTCTTGAGGCGAAATAGTAAGAGATAATAACTTCAGTTTCAATTTGAAATTCAGTGTTAAGTTAAAAAATGCACCCATTACTTCTGTCGACGCAGAAAGAAACTTTTCGATTTATAAACATATGTTTTCAGATAGAAGGTATAATTTCTTGTTAAAAAATTTCGAACAACTTTTAATCATAAATTATTATTTTACAAATAGTTCTTAAACTAATAGTTCTAGATTTAGATTTTATATACAGGGAATTTTTCTTTTTAGTATACATTGCCTATGTATACTTTTAAAAAGAACGCGTCAATTTCGTATATTGTGTAGGCAACCAACTATACCGACAACTAAAAATCAGAAAGTAACGTCACTATAGTTGTGAATTATTTGAGTATGAAGGTTATGTTGATGCAGTGTTTATATTAAATATGTATTTCACCCTGTATATAGGACACAGATGATGACTTTTTTGTTAAATACAAAAATTGACAGGATGATGTTTCCGTAAGGTCCGTGAACATTATATTTCTTTTGTACAAAACAAATACATCAACGACAAAGTGGTGTAATGGTCAGCATAGCTGTCTTCCAAGCAGTTGATCCGAGTTCAATTCCCGGCCATCGCAAACTTTTTTTAATTATTATTTTTTGTTATAACTGTTAATTATGATTTCTTCAACGTTGTATAAAATATTTAATTTCATTTGTTCGGTTAAAACGTGATTACTTTTAGTTCTTATTTTACTGAAAATAAATCTCTCACAGTTCTTAAGCTGTTACCATTCTGATACCACATTAGAATTTCCACTTTTTCGTCTTTACTGTACATGGTTGTATAAAAAACGCAAGAAGACACTAAATAAAGACTAATTTTATTTTTTAACATTGAATTAATTTGATTGTTTTGGTCACAGCATGCTTCAGTTGTCTGTATAGTTGGTTGCCAACATAATAGACGTAATTGACGCGTTCTTTTTAAAAGTATACATAGGCAATGTATATTAAAAAGAAAAATTCCCTGTACATATAATACGAGTGATTTAATAAGTGTATGTATTTGTTGATTTTGTCCAATAAAAATTATTATACTTGAGTTTACAACTTTTATTAATTATTCTTGTTATTTTTGCATATTTTGCTGCATATATGGCCCAAGTATATGCATATTTTCCAAAAAATCTCTGCATATATGTGCGCATATATTTCAATTTTGTCGTGCATATTATCCGCTCATCTTGAATGAACTTGTAAAGTATCCGTCAATGTTTATCAAGCAATTCAAACAAAAACAATAAGATGTTAAGCATTCGGAAGTAAATATTTTATGTATTGCAGTAACAAATATCTGTAACAACTTAATTATACATTAATAACTATAAATGTTATAAACGGCATGACAAGTAAAACCACACGGTTTGTTTTCCACAGCTAACCCTTATCGAACATGTTAGTAGTCAACTGTATTACATCAAGTCGGCATACAGAGTTTTGAAATACTATAATATAGGTACCTACCAAGTTTTATAATCAGACTGTTCATTTTATGTAATTTACGATGCAGCAAATGTTACAAAATTCCATGACAAAGGCGCACATGAAAAATGTTCACAAGAAAAATGCCCAGATGGAAAACAGATAACCACATGGAATAATAAACACCCTGGAAAATGCCTACATGTAAAAATACCCAAATGCGTACATAGGAAAATGCGCGCATAAAAATTCTCGTATTCAAAATATTATAAATGCGCATGCTTGAAATGAAGTTAGAAGATGTAATAGTCCTATTGATCTGAACGAAATATGTATTTTTTTATTTTGCTGGACAACCACTTCTTATTGCTTTTTAAATTTATGCAAAACAATGTGCGTTTGAATTTGAATAAATTAATGTTATATTTCTATAAACATGCAATGTTTTTAGATAACACGACTTCTGTATAGAATCAATTATTATACTTATTATTATTATTATTATTATTAGCCCGCAACATCCCATTGTTGGGCAAGGGCCTCCCCCATAAGGGGGGTTGTTGATCTTCGATTATCCTTATAAAATAGCAAAATTATTATTTAATTATACTCGATAAAATCGCAATATAAGTTGTTGCAGACAATAAGATATCAATAAATGCTAGATGAATGGATATCTACAATTATAAATATCTATGATACTACGCGTTTGACTTCTACGATGAATATCCTGGGTTCAATTCCTAGTACCAGAACATCGGATTTTAACTACCGTTCTCTCTCGCAAGGCAGGTAACCAGCGATGTATTCTGCCTAGTAAATCTTCTCTGGAGCAGAAGTGTTTACAATTTTCGTGGTTTGGAGCCCACGTTAAGCTGTAGGTCCCCTATGTCTGTGGCACTTGAAAAGCGCAACACAGGCATAGGAGAGAAGATCGCTACGGCTCGTAAGAGATAAAGCATTCGAAGAGATGATACTTGAAATTGCGCATACGTTTTCACCTTTACGTAAAAATTACTATATTTTAAAATTTTCCTATGCGCTATTTTCTTGTAAACGTGTATGACAGTGGGGTTCTTCCTGTGCGCAATATTCGTCTGGGCTACTTTCCTGTGCGTATTTTTCTGGTTGCTGGTATTTTATATTTGAACCAACTTCTTTCAAAACCACATATTAGAAGGAACATTCGTATTATCAGACACTTTTACAGTGTTCATTTTACAACCAGCAGTCTTTTCCAAAATACAATTTTATTTTAACAAATATTAATTACAACGCACAAGTGGGTTTACAAGTGAAAAGAGAAGTTTTCAAGGAAGGCTGTAATGTAACACATTATAACCGACAATTTTTTTATATACAGTGTGATAAAAATTGTAACCTTCCCAATACACCACTATGATGATTTTTCGAATGTGTATTCACCAAAGATTTTTTGGTAATTCTATACCTTAGTAAAAATGCAATAATGATTTTTGAAATTTGAACTTTGCACTTTTGCTGCGCCTTTGGGGCTCTACACAAGCCCCACCGAACCAATATTCAATTTTCTCGTAATAGCTAAAATTGAAAATAATATTTTGTAGCTTCGTGCTTCTTTGTATCTTGATAAACTAAAGCAGAGAAATATAAACTTTGACCTGTCACCATCTTATATATAGATTTATATGCATATACAGGGTGTCCTTTAAATACCTTAAAAGCTTCAGGTAGCACTCTTCTGTAAGAAATACAGTCCTCAAA
>JABXWE010045546.1:0-13743 GCA_014611495.1 Limonius californicus
GTTTATTTTTATCAAAAGCAAAACATTAAAAATTGATCTCTCCAATTGTGTATTTTATTTATACGTTATTAGGTGTTAGGACCATCTGATAAGTCCTAGCACCATAGTACCTACATCTTTTTTCTGAAGAAAAAACAGTGATTCTACTCGCCGACTCAACAGGGTGCCAGAGATATTTGTAAATAAATGCTGTGTGTATACAGTGACCATAATAGATTATAAGGACGGCTTTTGAATTAGAAAATTATTTGTCATCACTATTACTGGGTAATGGGGGAAGATATATTACTTTTTTAATAAAACGTTTTCTGCCTAAATAAAACATCGACATCATTTAAAAACATTCAGAAATATTTCTATATTATTAAAAATATCTTCAATAATCTTATTCATCATCACGTTCCTGTATTTATAAATCACTAAATCATCATTCTAATTCAGCTATTTGAAGATAGCCCTTGAAATGCTTTAATTCGCTCCATAAAGGTTTGTAATGTTTTTTGATGTTACATGTGTTCATTTGTTATAAAAATCATGGCTGACTACGATTAATAGAACCTTACAGTCCTATATGGCTAGCTCAAACGACCATGGGGGCGCTGCCAAGCGGCAAACCAATTACCACTTGATTTCTTATGAAACATTTTTAATGTTGCTTGTTATGTTACCATTTTTTTAGGTTATAATTATGACAAGGCGCTTGACAGCAATCATTAATTATAATCCTCAATTAATGCAATAAAATCGAAGGGCATTTACCAGGAGATTTTAAATTTTACTTGGAATTAAGGAGCATTGTATCACAAACGAAAATACGAGTAAGTAGCACTTGCCTATCCAATTAAATAACGTCGTTCATTAAATAGACAATAATAAATGAGTAAAGAAATTTGACCGTTTTAATTATTTATTTTTAATATTTTTCTACTTAAAGGCTTTTCTTGTAATCTATTGGGCTTCACCTGATCATTTTTTTTATTACAGTAACTTGTCAGTACTGGCTTTATCAAGTGCGGTAAAATGATGTCGCATAGTAAATCTTTGTGACTAGTACAAGTGAAAAAATTGTTATATAGAAGATGAGGTTTTATAAAAGAAGTTAAATTTTGACATATGTTATGTGATGGCATTAGATGTAAAACTGAAATAATTGTGTATGTAATGTGGTGAAATAAAATCGTAAACTTAAACACAACACTTCCGTTTACTCATATTTAATTATTATAATTATAGAAAATGAAGTCAATAACCAGAGTTAACTTAATTAAGGTTTAAGCGAAAAATAACACAATTATTTAAACAACAAAGACAAGGTATAGCACTTCAAACAAACAAAACTCAACGAATGCAAAGCTGGAAGAAAATAACTTCAAATTTTACTAAAACTGAAATAGAATTCAGAATTTGAAAGCTGTCAGTTTAAAAATTGAAGTTGACAAACAGTAATCTCAGCTAGTCGACAGCTTGTTATCATAAGTGTTCCGAGATGGCGCTGACAAGCGAAAAACTTGTAGTTCGCGTAAATACGAATGAGCAAGGACTGTAAGGTAAGGTTCTATTAATCGTAGTCAACTGTAAGGTTCTATTAATCGTAGTCAGCCATGACAAAAATAACCATAAAATCTAATATAAAAGAATTTGTTGGGAATTTTTATATAAATCTATTAGCAGGTATTAGCTTTTTTGTCAAAAGTATAAACATTGATGAAGTCATACTAATTGTTAAAAAATATCTTCGATATAAATCAGGTATTTGAAATTACTGCTGCCTGTACATATTGCTCCAAAGAAAAACTACATTTGTCCCCAATGATGGCAAGGTATACACTCAGTCATTTCAAAACATTTTGACAATATCTATATTTTCAACAATCCATGGTTCTTAAAAATAAAATTTAGATTCTTTAATGTTATAATATATTACCAGTTAGGTACTAAAATATATCTCAAGAGATGTTTGAATTATTGAAAATATCTTACATATTGTCGGTCTAGAAGCAGGACCTCGTATGTGTAAAATGGTCATTTTACAGGAAACACTAAAAACGATGCCACAATTGTATTTCTGAAGAATTATTATTAGAATTTTAAATTTTTATTTATTAGTAAGTTATAAATAGGTTTGCAATAACATTTTTCGAAAATATTCATTATTAATTAATAAATGCTACTTACGTGGTACTGCATTTAATTTCCAGTGAAGTTAGGAGTTAATGTTGCACATATTAAATAAAAAATGTAAAAAATTAAAATTTATTCTGGATAGAAAAATACATAAACAAATATAGGTAACACAAAATTGTTATATTTTAATATCACACAGGTATATAACTAAGATTTCACTCCTTAGAGTGTGCTTTGTCAGCATCCTTTTCTGCTCTAGCACGGTCTTTTCTTAATATATGTGCCCGATATTCATCTTCAGTTAAATTATTGTTGTTAGGTGAACAGCACACATATGTCTTTGCGTGGATGAAATATGGATAGGTTCATTTTGTCTACTATTTCAAGGAATGTAGTGATACTAAGTTTGCGTTTTTCTTTTTGCTGACAATAATGTTCGTATTCTCTGTACAGTTGGTTAGAGGATTGAAAATATTGTTCTAAGCACAACTTATTGGTTTCTTTTCGGCAGTAGTGTGATGGCAACTTATTAAGTTTCTCTAAAAACTTTGCAAATGCTCGTTCTTCAGCAAATATATCCTTTCTTCTAGTCCGTTCTGAAACTTGAACTACACTACTACTATTCGTTCCATTAGAACTACTGCAAACCCAATTTCTGACACACCACTGTCCTAAGCACAAAGTTTTTAAATACCTTATCATACAAACGGGTAAAAGTAAATCTGCAACTTTAAAATGATAACATTTCTTTTTTGGTAGTTTTTCTTTGAATGACTTTCTTTATGACAGTATTTGCTACGAAGACCCGCCTTTGGTCCCAATTCATTTTTTGCCAGAATGTATTAAATATTTCATCACGATGTTTTTCTTGTAAAGTCATGCATTCTCTTGTACTATTCTTGCTCATTTTTGATTTACAGTTGCATCGTGGACCAGGTTTTCATGCTTCGCTAGTTGTGTCATGAAATATATTTTTCTGGCCTCGTGGTTTTCTAAATCCCAGAAAAGATTCTCCTTTCATTCTCTTATTTACATTAACTTTTCTTTTATTAATTCCTTTCTGACGTTTTCGTTTAATATTTCGTACAGCTTCATTTTGTTCATTCACATTCGACTCATCAGAACTATTATTTTCTTCTAGGGAGTAATTAGAATCACTATCTTCTGAATTATTGTCTTGAATATTGGATACAACATCTGCATTTTCCTCTCTACAATTTATTGCTTTTTCTTCAGTTTTATTTTCATCCTCTTCGACAGCTTCATTTTCTGTAATACTCGTATGTTCTTGTTTCATAATAATATAATCTGTTGATGTGTTCCTGTTTTCTTCTAAAAGCAACACGTTTTCGACAGGAAGTGTTAGTATGTCATCTTCAAACACAATCTGTGCTTGATTGAGTATGCTTTCGATATCCTCTGGACTTAAAGCTTCTTCAAGAAAACTAGTTTTTTACAATAATGATCCATCTGGGCATCTCTCGGAAAAGTCTAAAGTACAATTTTCGTCTAACTTTTCTTTCTCACTTTGTTTTAACGCCAAACTTAAAATTTTTGCAAAGCAAGACGACATAATTATAACAAAAAATAACTCTTCTTTTATCTGTAACAAAAACATTACCTCGTAACTACCAATATTTTTTAGAAAATATAAATAGCAGTAACTCGTATCTACCACTTCTTATTTACAGTGCCAGCAAAATTAGTATTAATGAATTATTATTGCGAAAGTATACGATAAATTATAGATTGTACCTAAGTGATAAATTATGTGTTTTCCTTTACAAAAATTGTAATATTTAATTACTTTTAAAGCAAAAATTCGGAACGCTTACCAAATAGAACTACACAGCACTGAAACAGCCATGGAACTGATGCAGTTCAGAGGTAATGTGTTTATTTTTCCGGAATATACTTACAAGGTCCTGTTTTATTAATTTTATTCAGAAAATACAGATATTTTTAACAATTTTGCTTTGCCATCTTGTTCTTAACAAATTGGCGCTAAAATCCGGAATTCAAAAAAAATTCACTTACGAGGTCCTGCTTGTAGACCGTCGATATATAGAACTTGCCTAACATTGAACAAACTTAATTTAAAAAACGTATCTCCCAAGATATAATTAAATCTTCTCAAATTATATCAGACCCTGGAATAGATAGAATTACCCCTGAAAAGGTTGAGGATCAACAACTTGAAAATAAGACCACGTGACAGAAAGGAATGGAAGGCAATTGTAGATAAGGCCAAGATGTATCTAGGGTTGTACTGGTTAAAAGTAAGTTAATTTATATTCATATTTTAAATCAGAAATATAATAACAGTCTTGCCTGATGTATAGTATTTCTGTATTTCCATTAAATACAGTTATTTTATATTTATGATTTATACGAATATGAGTAAATTAACAAATTAATCCCAAAAATAGGTATTTGTTTAGTTCTAGTAATTTTCAGGGGAATGAAAATGTACAAGGTGATGTACATTATTAGATTTCAATAAAAAAAATGTCCATAACAGAAATCCATTTTCAAAGCATAATAGGTAATTTTGGCATTAAAGATCTTTGGGAATACGTTCATCGGTTAATGAAACACTCAATGTTTTCAACCTTACGCACAAAACCATTTCAGTCTGTCTGTGATGAAGGGATAGGAGTATCCTTGAAAAGGCTATAAAAATAGTAACAAACAACAATAAACAAAAGGCAATGAAAAATGTATGTTTTATTTATGTTACAATTCACAATTAATACATTTATTATTCTTGGAGTCATAAATGCCACTGTAACAAATCAATGGCTTTTGGTACATGTACTTCAAGCTCACATGCACAACAATAATTGGTCAACGAGTTTGGATAATACCTGCTCGAACAGCGGAAAATAAATGCAACCTTGTAGGGTCAAACACGATCGTCCAGGCAGGTAAAAGCCATCACTCCAAAAAATGCTAAATGTACAGAGTTCTCATATAAAAACAAACTTTAATATGTACACGTATTTTTTTGTACAATAAATAATCAACACACAATCGCAGCATCAAATATAAATTTGTTCTTTTTATTTGTCTTTCCGTTTACTTTAAAAATTATAAAGGTTTGTTTTGTGGAGAGTATTGTACAGAAATCTATGATTGCAATCAATAATTATCACAATTGCCTGGTAATTTAACAAGTTTGTTATTTATAACACCGCGAAATTTACACATCCATATTGCAATTACAAAAATAGTCGCTTCACACAAAGATGATCTTTGAGAAGTTATATCTACAATGAGATCTGCACTTTAATTAATCTTTAAATAGTTACGATCAAGTATGTTACCAATAAATGTATTTTTAAATGCAAGACTAATTAAAATATCCATCGTTAAACACAAATGTTCGACAGAATCAACGAATATGGATCGAATCGACACAAGTGGAATGTCATTGAATTAATAATACTATTTTAAACAACAACGCTTTGCTTCTTCAATAAAATCGGCTAAAATCGTGATTAGAATTGGCAAGCTGTAACAATTTATGCTTTGCACCAAGTCGCAAATACTTTTGGGAAACAATTTACAAAAATACCCAATTATTTGCACAATGTGAAGTTTAAAATTTGCTAATCAAAAAACAAACGAAAGCGTCGACAGAACTGAGATCCAACAATCAAATACAACTGGATTTCATCAAATTTTATCACGTTCAGTAATTACATTTTATGTTATAAATAATTATTGTAAATAAATCTTGGGTTTATAAAAATGGTAGGACGCACAGATATTGAATCTTATATAATCTAACCACAAAATCGATGTTATTAATTTTTAGAGCAGAGTAATATGCTTCTGCTACGTTTGTCAGAAAATCAAACAATATATGTATTAGAAATAGGTACCAATTGTTACTCAGGTTTTTTGAAAATAATTTAAAAAATTGCGGACCAACTTGCACTAACACTACTTATATATAATAAAAATATACAAAACTTGTGGACCATAACATCAAATTTTCGAAACAAATCGCTAGAGTCATCGGTTGTTATAATTCTTCCCATGTAATAATAAAACTAATTATTCGCAAAATTCATAGTTAAGAGTCGCACAATTAGCCAATTTACCGTGTCTGTGACGTGACCGCTCGGCTTAGTGTACCCACAAACAAAAGCACGTGCTTTTAAGTTTGGCGCGCGAAGTACCTGATGGTTAGGTTCCCTGCATTGTTTTATACTGTAAAATAAATGTTGAAATTGTGGAAGCAAATCAGTGAGACATAGAAACGCACAGTTTCATCGAGTTCCCTCTAAATTTATATTCCAAATTCCAAACACCACGCCTTCTTAAACGGTGCTTACATTTTTGCACTCTCACTACGCTGTGTTTCTATCGTAGCGCTGAGGAGAAACACGTGGCAGAGAAGAGGCCGATGCCCAGCAGTGGGACGAAAAGGCCGTCAATGATGAAATGAAATGGCCATGCTGATCAATCAAGTGATTTTAGCTGCGTGATCTTTGTTGGTACACCAAGCTGAAGAAAAGTCACGTGATGCACATGTCTAACAGGCTTCAGTGCAAAAGGATGTTTCGCAAACCGCGTCCTAGATCTCGCCCAATCAAACCAAAGTTAGGTTATGTAACCATAATTGTCAAAACATTAATTGAAGAACAAAAAGTGAGGTTGTGTTATATATTAAAATCAACCAACTTGACGACAATGTACTGTCCAGAAACTTTGGATTATTTATAATAGTTATTTAAGCATCAAGGGTTAAGTATAGTTTATTGGTCAAGGATAATAAGTTTCAAAATGGAGACGCATTGAACGTCTTGGATATTATCTGAGACCAGTACAAAATGCACTTCACGCTCGAGTTGCTTACTATAATATTTTTTGCATAACTAGAATATAAAATAAAAATGAAATAAATTAAAGAACTGAGAACTAAATTTTTTTAATTTATGTTTGATTTGGTTGATAGCTAATGGGTGTACCTAAACAGTAATATGTTGTGAAACATACAGTTACCTCCCTTGTTTTATTAAACACCCATGAAGGGTAAATACAACTCACTCACTTGAAAACAGACTGAGTAAATCCTTGATTGTAATAAGACCAAATTTTTTCTTTGTTTTCCGATGTAATAATAAAGCTACTCATGTGTAAAGTGAGGTTATGTAATAGTATTCGTGAAATGTCATTTTGAAAACATAAAAATTTTATACTAAACAAATTAAAACACCAATTTGATGCAAATTAAGTCCAAAAGCTTGAATTATATCTGGATCATATTTATTCTTGAGAGATTCTACTAATATGATAATATGTAAATACGTGCGTCAGTAAAGTAAGGTTATACAACAGTATTTGTCAGAAAATCCATAGAATATAAAAACTAATTTAGGAAATCCTTCAACCCAAGCTCAAAAAATGGACTTCAAAGTGAAATCACAAATAATTTTCAGCAAGAGGAGTTATAAATGTAAATACCAACCGTGACATTTGATGAAAGCTACATCCAAAAGGCCAAAGGCAAAATTTAGTCACTAATTTGACTGCTTACCATCAGCTCTGCGAACGCGGACCACATCAATCTTCCTAATACAACGTATAATAATAAATCAGCCTTTTATGAGTAGGAAGCTAATAAACTCGTAAAACAGAAAATCATTTAAGATACTTACACGCTGTAATAACTGTTAAGATTATATATACGAGATTTAACTAAAACTAACGGTGACTATACTGAAATGCACCCGTTTTTATCCAGATAAACTGTTCATTAATGCACGCACAGTTAAAACAGTTTGCGCGTCGAGTTTAAATCACAGAACACTGACCTTACCAGTTTGAGCCCTATCCGGTGTACGTCGAAGAACTATTTCGTGTACTGGAGTCTCCAGGTGGAGGCGCGGTACCGTTACAACTGGGCGCACTTACAATCGAACTATTCGTGAGAGTGTTTCCAGAGGGACCCTCAAACTGTATGTTGGCCATTGGATTGCCGGGGTACTCGGGCGGCGGCGACACCCTCGATTCCCCGGTGTTTCCGTACTGTCAGACCTTCTGCTGGCGCATTTCATACGCATTCCTGTCGTAAGCACCCGCATACAGCTCTGGATGATTGTTCGTCCTACTACTGTAGCCGGCAGGAGGAGCTGATGCTAGTGGGGAATAATCTATTGTATTACGAAAATATTGTTAGTGTAGGGCACATTCGCTACAACACAGAAATGAGAAAGTTCTGATGATGTTCTTGTTATTCTGTGCTGTAAAACGAATAATGATGGCATGAAAACCAAGCAACAAGAAATTATAAAAGTTAATACAATTGTAATGTAATCCCTCACACTACATGGTGCTATGCTTTAATGCTTGGAGAAATTTAAACATCAATCACCGTTAGATTTTTAAACATAGGAGTTACCATTATCAAGATTAGGTTATATGTTAACAGAAATCTTTTACCAATTATAGTTATTTTGGAATAACGGGAGGCAGATGCATACTGGATTTGTTAACAGTATTTTGTCTTACTTCATTTATATTTATCTTAGGCCTGTATCACATGACACAGAATTTTGTACAAAATTTTGTTCAGAAACAACGTCAAATCGATGCTCAAACGAGCACTTTCTAGTGGTCATCAATGATCACAGAGAGCAAAGACATAAGTGTTTTACCACGTGTACCACCTAAAATCTTTCAACGCTAGCCATTCTACACAAACTTAATATAACTTGTAAAAAAAAATCTTCCCGAAAACGCAAAAATAATACAAGCCACGAAAAAATAAACAACATTCGAGGTTATGTAAACTAAAGTAAACAATTATTATTAAACCTTGGTAGATTTCTACCTTATCGACAGTCACATGACTGTTTTGACAGTATTCTCACAGATGTCAACGTAATTTGCACCTATTTGCGCATGCTCGCAGACAGATTTTGTATTGTTCCGTGGGGTAATACGTGTTTTACGTGAGCATGCGCAAATAGATGCAAATTACGTTGACATCTGTGAGAAAACTGTCAAAACAATCATGTTACTGTAGATAAGGTAGAAATCTATCGAGGATTCATAATAATTGTTTACTTTTGTTTACATAACCTCGAATGTTGTTTATCTTTTCGTGGCTTGTATTATATTTGCGTTTTCCGGTTTTCGGGAAGGTTTTTGTTTATAAGTTATATTAAGTTTGTGTAGAATGGCTAGCGTTAAGAGATTTTAGGTGGTCATGTGGTAAAATATTTACATCTTTGCCGTCTGTGATCATTGATGAACACTAGAAAGTGCTCGTTTGAGCATCGATTTGACGTTGTTTCTGAACAAAATTTTGTGCAAAATTCGGTGTCATATCATACAGGCCTTGGTTAACAAGTAAATTTATTATTATTGCTAATTTTAATAGGTTTTTTTATTAGCTCTTATTTTTTTATTCCAAATGGAAAGTGTTATCAAATTATTTAATGTTAACAAGTGGTTGTCTTCTGTTAATAATATTGTAGTTGTTTTCATATACTGAGAATTTCTGACAACTAACTAGGGGTAATTTAGATACAATGTGATTTTTTAAAAAGTCAATTGCAGTAGCCTAGGGATTGTGCCGTCTATATTAAGCTTGAGAATCTGACAATATGAAAATTGTAACAGAAAGAAAGAAATCTTGACGAAAAACCTGTAATTTACTTACCTTAATAAATTACAAATCAGTTGCAACTAAATACTTGTTCATTTTCACATTTTGTTGGGCCAAAATACTGTCACACAGTTTGACATACAGGTAAATGTCATTCAAAGCTCATTACAGCTGACTGCAGACGGAATAGCTTTTTTTCTAGACTTGCTGCAATTGACTTTTTAAAAAATCACTTTGTACCTTATTACTATGACAATTTTCAGTGACATACATCCAGCAATTCTAATTTAGTGTCCTGTCATCTGTCAAGTAAAAGGTTATGTACATGATTTTCACAATTATTTAGTAAAACTTTAAAATTCGTGCAGATGCATTCATTTAATTTATAGTTAGTGAATAATATAAGAATTTTCCCTTTTTTTAAAATTATGTTTTAGTAAAATTCATGTACATAAATATTATAGTAGCTCATTTAACCTTCTGCTTGACAGATGACAGGATTTAATGTAGATTTCCGCGATGTACGCCACTGAAAATTGTCATAGTAATAAGGTAATGTCGTCCCAACGGATCTTTTCCATCACGTGATCAAAAGCAACCGTATGCACCAAATATGTACCTAGTTAGTCAACTGAGCGATTAAATTCATTTGACAATTTGTAAGTTTAAATATTTCCGGGAAATTTTAGGTTATGTTTAGATAGTGACATTCCATCGCATAATAAATACATGTATGGTTACTAAAAGCTTTTAAAGAGTGCTTCTCATTGCTGGAGCTTTTATTGCATATGAAAACTGGACTACGTAAGATTGGATTCTTCTCCTTACGAATTTTGATACCCGAAACTGTTTTAACGCTAATCTTTACTGCACCGGCAACTCTCTGTAATAATTAAATTGAAATGAAATAACGTTAGATGCAAAAGAAAATAGATAACGTACCTCTTGAATGAAATTAATATTGATCAAAGGTCCCCCATTTTCCTTTTCAACAGTGAAATACTCCAACGGATTAATACCCAAATTTTGGGCTTGAGAATCAAGATGTTTGCCGGTGAGCTAATTCGTTAAATAGTAAACGGTATTATGCCCGTAGTAATACTTGCTTTGACACGATTTAGTTCCTACAAAAACTGTTTTTTAAATGATGAAGCCGACAATAATAACAGACGAAATGATGAACGAAACGAGAATGACAGCGACGACAGTAATGACAGCAAAATACTGCAAAATACAATTGACTTCAGCAGTAGTCGCTGAAGTGCGCGAGCGCCAATTGACAATTTTCCGTCTCTGTTCGACGTATTAAAAATATGACAGTAGTAGGTCGTAGTATGAGATATCTCTGTTTAACGTACGTTACCCAAAGGTTTATAGAGGATAGAAAAGGAGAATAATATGACTCGTTTGTTTGAGCTTATATGAAACATTGATCACGTGATGGAAAAGATCCGTTGAGAAGACAATATCTAAATTACCTCTATTTAGTTGTCAGAAAGTCTCGGTATAAAAAGATAACTGTATATACTTGTTAAAAAATTATTAGAACCTAATGGAACTCACTCCGAGCAAGCAAAAATATATTTATTTTCTAACTTTTTTCCACTGGTGTAGGATTTCTGATATTCAGTCATTTGGGCGATGAATAATTGGCTACCCACTGCTTTTATGTGAAAGATATTTTAAATTTTTAAATAATGAGATAAATTGGGTTTTACACGGTGTACAATCAAAGTTAAAATTAATTATGCAGCTAATGAAAATTAAATTAAATTATGAGACTCTCAAAGAAAAGTTCATAACATTTTGAACATTTCTGTTAAAATAAACAGAAGTAATTTTCTATAGGGGTTGCCTTTCGTACAGAAATTAGCAAATTACTACAACATACTACCATAAAATTCAATGGTATTGTAAACTGTCAACTTTAATTTTTTAAAAACATAATGTATAATACCATGCATGTAAATATGAAACAGGAATTTTAGTATAGAAAATACACGTTTATTGTATGAAAATGAAACAAAATATTTTTTCGAAGTATTGCCCATCGCTAGCTATACATTTTTCCCATCCCAGCCATTTTCGTAAGAAGTGAAGCACTGCTCAGCAAGGGCGTGTCCCATCGATGCAAATAAGTAGTAATCGGACGGAGCCAAATCTGATGAGTAAGTCGCATGTGAAAGTATTTCCCAACTAAACGCCTCAATCGTTTCCTTGACCGGTTTTGCTGTGTGGGATGGTGCTTTATCATGAAGCAAAATCACTTTGTGTTGCCTTTTTTTGATATTCTGGTCGTTTTTCAAGCAAAGCTTGAGTTAAATCGATCATTTGTTGTCAGTAGTGTTCAGTATTAACAGTTTCGCCAGGTTTTAGCAGCTCATAATAGATCACACCCTTTGATCCCACCAAACGTAGAGCATTGTCTTCCGTTCATAGCGATTTGGCCTTGCAGTTGATGTCGATAGTTCGCCTGGAGTTACCCATGGTCTTTTACGCTTAGGATTCTCGAAATATATCCACTTTTCATCGCCAGCCACAATTCGATGGAGAAATGACTTTCTTTTGTACCTGGCAAGCAGCATTTGGCAAGTGGTTTTCCGGTTTTCCTGCTGTCTTTCATTAAGTTCGTTCATGTGGAACCCATTTTCCCATCTTCTGGATCTTTCCCATGGCTTTCAAACGTATGGAGATGGCTTCTAGTGTCGCATTTAATTGATCCGTGAGTTGTTGCGTTTGAGTGTCATCCGCATCCAACAGTGCTTGCAATTCGCTATCTTCAAACCTTTTCTGTGGTCTCCCACGTTCTTCGTTTCTCACGTCAAAATCGCCACTTTTGAAATTTTCAAACCGCTCAAAGCTCTGTGATTTACCAAGAGCATACTCACCGTAAGCTTCTACAAGCATTCGATGCGATTCTGCAGCAGTTTTTTTCAAACAGTAACAGAAAATCAATGCTGTCCGTAAATTGTAGTTTCCAGGCACAAAATTCGACATGTTCAACGCCATTAAAAACTATGCGGTTGTATGAAACTTGTATTGTTGTGAGTTGAAAAGCTTTGTCAGATGTCAAAACAAGAAAATGGCGCCAATGACGGTAACTACGTTGACAGCTAGGGCCATCTATAGGCAAATTCCGGTTTCATATTTACATGCCTGGTATATACTATCTGTCCCAGCATTCTTGCTCCTGACGTCACACGCGGATGTGTATGAGTTAAGATTAACTACCAAGTTGGTAATTTAACAACTATAATAATGAAACTTTCGGTCAGTTGTCAAAAAGTGAGGTTAGGTTTTATAACTTTTAAAATAATTATTAGCATAGAAAATGATTGCTTTTAATTGTCACTAATGGGTTGCTATCATTAATTTAGTAAATTATTAAGTGGTTATTCTTAATTTTAGGGAAAATGTAAGCATTACGTGCAGTTTCAATGGTAAGCAAATTATCTACCTTCTAACTTCCTTTAAAATATTTAAGAGAGTTACTTTTTACAATAGTTTGATTTTCATGATAAAATTGTCTCCATATAAATAAAAAGTAACTAACAATATTCTGAGAATTAAAGTTTTCCATATTATGATGTCACATTGTAGCTTATTAATTGACATATTATTAAGAAAGAACTAGAAATTTTTTTGTAATTTGGCCCCCCTTTTATATATTTTCAGATTCCGAAACATCTAATGGTGAGCAAAATTAGAATGGATTGTGATTTAGCAAGCATTTTTTTCTTAATAACTTTGCTATTTTAAGAAACAAAGAAAAATTTTTAAAGAACGATTATCTTGAATTGCTTCTCAGTACCGATTTGTTGGTTTTCTTAAGACATTTACTATGATGGTACAAAGTGATTTTTTAAAAAGTCAATTGCAGTAGCCTAGGGATTGTCCCGTCTATATTAAGCTTTAGAATCTGACAATATGAAAATTGTAACAGAAAGAAAGAAATCTTGACGAAAAACCTGTAATTTACTTACCTTAATAAATTA